>JARFOC010007106.1:0-11082 GCA_031763485.1 Osmoderma eremita | reverse complement strand
AGAAGGTTGAATAAGAATTTAATATCGTTACGATTCCGGCGAAGTTCAAGAGGTTGAAGGTGAAATAAATTTAGCAAAGTATTGTGAGCTTTCGAAAAAATTATGAGCATTAAATACACCACCTCTAGTAAACATAAAGTCCTCCAAAGAATACATGATTATTAAAATGTTACAATTTTCTTGAATCTCTTTCAAGATTGTGGTGCAGAAATTTAATCGAAATATGTTTTCATAGAGCGGCTGAACTTTAGAAGCATGGTATGAATGAATAAAGTTCTCGTAGAACCAACTAACGGAGGGATCTTCTTCTACTGTGTCTACAATTTGCTCTTCTAGATATAATCCTACCAACATGTATGGGACTATCTTCACAGAATGTTACGGACCCAAAATGTTGCCCCAGCAGACATATGGAGGTTAATTGAATCAATACCAAACCGAATACGAGCTGTCATAAGAGCCAGAGGTGACAGTACTGAGTATTAAGCTATCATCCTGTATTTCTTTTTTTTTAATATAATTTCTTTTGCTATGCGTGTTTCATAAAAATTTCAACTATAAGTTTCTACTTTCAATTTTACGATACTTTTTTGGCGAAGTGTATTTTAATATTCAACCAACATTACACTAGTCATCTGGGTTTAAATTCTGTAAAAGATTATTTCTGATTTCCTATTTGGCCGCGGTGATGTTTATAGTCGAGAAGACCACCAGGATTTTGGGTTCAAGTTATTAAGTAGGACTCGAAATATACCTTCAGTTCGGGACGAGACCCTTTAACTAGATGGAAATATATAATAAAACTTCTACTGCTGCTCCCATACTTATATTTAGAATCAAATTCTTCAAACTCTATTAAAAACATATCAGCAATATAAATACTGAAAATATGTAAATAGTCTTGGTCAGCGCTATAAAAACCGTTTTCGGTGCCCCAAGGAGCATATCTGCACGTAAACTGAATAAACCAGCACCTCTTGGCAATTAGCCAATCGTTAAGATTTCCTTATTGCCACAAATCACGATGGAGAAGGTTATATTTTAGACCCCGGGTTTAACTTTGCTTTTTAATATTTCACGGTATTAAAACTTCCTTCGTGTCATTTCACAAGCCTTATGTCAGAATCCAGTTAATTGCTTTCCTCATAAGCCCTTGACTGCAGGAATATATTAGGTAATTAAATCTTATTTTCTCCTGCGCAAGGGTACCCTTCTAATTAAAAGCATTTTTTTCTTCGCGTACTGAAAATATTAAAGTTAAGTGTAACATGGAAGGAATGCAGGATGATTAATTTAAGTTTTAACATCATGTGTCGATTACAACGCCGTGCCAAAAGTTCTAGCTGTAAACAAGATTACGTTTTTTTTCTGTTATGAAATGTCAATCATATTAATTTAAACAATTTAAAATATGTATTGTTTGAATATTTTATATATCATGCATTTTTCTGTATAATTGCCTAAGTTTGTCTTAACTGGTCGACAAAAAGACGTTTGAACCTTCCGTACAGACATTTAAAGTAGTTGAAATGAGAATGAAACAGACACTTGTAGAAGTGGTTAGATATCACAGAGATTTGCCGCGAGGATGCAGCTGCTACATAAGTATCAAAGAAGCATGCATATGAAAATTATACTTCTTTACAAGGTGAAGGATATTGGGAACACAAAAGTGATTATATGCATATTTTCAGACGAGTGCTGCTTCACAGATAACCCCAGCACAAAATTACATTTGAAATTTTGTATCTTCCTTGGCATAGTTCGAACAGATACTTCTAGTAGATGACATCTACAGCTTCTCTCTTTGTTGTCTAGTTTATACTGCATTCTGCTGTATTTTCAATACAAACGCAATTAATTACGTGAATTCTCAACCTAATATAGAATCTTCAGAGCAGAAATTGAAAATCATACATAAAAAACATATTTACGTAGCTTATGGCCAGGAAGCGAAACCAATACGAAAACAAACATGCCGGGACATCAAAGGGAAGTATACCGACATACAAACCAATGCGGTGGTGACATAGTTATTGAAGCTGGAGCAACAACGTAACCGGAAATGGAGGCAACACAATTTCAGCTATTGATTTTATTCAAAGTAAGGAGAAAAATTGCGGAATCTACTACTTACAAGTTCTTAAAATCTCGGAAAATGCGTAGATACGGGAGTGACTCCAAGTTTTGAACGATAAACTCACCCGTTAATATAAAATCTAAGATCTAAAGGAAGGATTTACTACATAATAACACTAGATATCGTGGATATAATATCAATAATCATACTAGAATCATATGAGTGTTGACGTGTATCAATAATTTCATTCCACGTTTCCCTACTCATACATTCAACCATTTCAAGACAAACTTTCTAGGTGCGTAGTCGATCCATTCATACGTAACCTTCCAGCTGAATTGGGCACGATGGTGTGGCGCAACAAGTTTCTCTAGGCGTTGTTATACCTGTATCTGTCACTTTCAATCCAAAAAGTTTTGGAAGTGTTTTTGAATTTCAACTGCTTCTCTAATTAGGTCAAGTATGGTAACTTTTCGCGAGTACAGTTACCTGGAAATTTTTTAAATCTACACACCGTTCCACATACATACAAGATGACGCATTAGCGTGGCAAAGCTCGATATACCCGTTATCATGTAAGATATCAGTTATTTACAAAAATTATAGAGTCTTAAACTTAACATTCTAGAACTATATTCGTATAGGGTGTTTCATGTCACCAGCGTGAGCCAAACATACGTTTTCCTAAATGGCAACACCCCGTATATTATTTCGGATTTAGATTAAGCTCATGCCTCACACTACCAATATAATCAAATTAATCAATCAAATCACTGTAGGCTCAAGGTCTTATATACTGTAAACAACACAGTCTGAAATTTTTCTTTTACAAACAGATTTTTTATTATCGTCCACTTTTATAGCAAAGCTACATTTTTTCAAAATTGTCAAAACAGGGCGAGTCAAAACTCAAATACATTTATTTCTAATTTATTTTAAATGGATCACTCTGTATTTTATATCATAAAGAGAAAGAATAGTTTAGTTACTTTCATTTTTATTAAGCACCCCCTATACCTAAAGTCATTAATTCACAAGATATTTTAAACTCTTTTTGTAAGTCAGATTTTTTGAAGTTATTTTATTATAACGAGTTAATCGTGGAGAAAAAATAGTAAGACAGTCTTAAGTCTGCATTACTAGCTAGGAGATTATGTAATTGAACCACATTTTTGGAAGGACGAGTGAATGATCAAGTTTATTTAGACTTTTTAGAAAATCATTTACCGTTGTTATTGGAAAATGTTCCCCTAAACATTCTTTAAAGGATGTGGTATCCGCACGATGAAGTTTCGTTACTTCAGACTGAGTACACGACCATTTCCTTGAAAGATGGACAAGGAGAGCGGAACCAATTGAGTGACTAGCTCGATCACCGGAGTTCACTAAAATTGACTTCTTCATGTATATGACCACATGAAGAAGAAAAGACTTTAACTTTAAGACGAGGTGGTATGAAAACCAGAATAAGAGAAACATTCTCGAGTATAAATTAAGAAATTTGAAGAAATGTAAGACAATCGCTTGAAGAACGACTACAATGTTGTATTGGTGGATATTTTGAACATTTATTATAGAACTACATTGTAAACGGTTGGGTTAATTAATTGGATGTTAATCATTAGTCTAAGTTATAAATGTTTATATTTTGTAGTTGTATTAAACATTAACTGTCACTTTTCCATGACTTACTTGTTGTATTAAAATAATTTCAAAAAATCTCACTTTTTAAGAAGATTTCAAAATATCTTAGAAATGAATGACGTTAGGTATAGCGAGTGCTTAATAAAAATGAAAGTGCCCAAACCATTCTTTCTTTTTATGATATAAAATACAGGATGATCCATTTAAGATAATTGAGAAGTTAATGTATTTGAGTTTTGACTCTCCCTGTATTCAGTTCCGACAATTTTGAAAAAATGTCGCTTGGCTATAAAAGTGGGCCAATATAAAAAATCTATGCTTGTAAAAGAAAATTTTCATGCTGTGTCATTTGCAGTATATAAGACCGCGAACTCACAGTGATTTGCATATAAAATTGATCATAACTTCTGAAACACGCTGTATAATGCAATGAAATTGTATATTGGGGATGTGGGCCATGAGCTTAATCTAAATCTGAAATAATATACTGGCTGTTCCATTTAAGATACGTGTTTGGTTCACCCTGGGGATATGGAACAGGCTGTATATATGAAAATAATTTTAAAATGTTGTTTTTGTTCTGCAATTTTCGTAAATAACTTTTTTTGATATCTTATATAATAATGGATATATAGAGCTTTGCCACACTAATACGTCACCCTGTATGTACAGGCTCTCGCATTGCAGAATATCCAATCCTCTTCAGTGGACACCTTCATCCTATACCCATCCCGGCCTCTTTTTCAAATCCAATATAATGTTGTTCGTGCTTACACATAGGTTTGCACGTCACTTCTATTTTCGTCTTTAGTTATCGGTGTTTGGTTGACACTGTCAGATTAATGTAATGGTTCTAAATGCTCTTTTTCTCCGATACTCTATGAATCACCTCAGCAAACTCCAGATATGTAATGTAAACCAACCGATTCTCAAGTTAATTTCTCTCTTCCTGGCGTTTCTCCCGGCTTGTCGCCATATATATTTCTCTTCAAAGCTGTCTCTCCATCAAATCTTATTTGTGGCCAATGACATTAGAAAAGCATCCTCTGCTTCGAGTGGTGGTTTGGTGCAGGGTTCATTAAGCTATTTGTGTTTGCCTGTTCATCCTCTAGACGCTATGCGGTAGTAGCTCTCCTGATTCCTTCCTCCTCATCAACAAACCCAAATTTATTAGGCATCGACCTCATTTACATTATAAATTTTATCGCAGGATGTTGATTGTTCAAGTAATAGAAAAACTCCTCTAATGCTTCCTTTCCTGCAATATTCTAATTTAAAATGTTACTGCGTCCTAACAAACTGCTTGTCTATAATGAGGTACAATCATACCAAACCAAAATATATAAATTGAAACAAAAAACGTAGTAGGTTCCATTTAACTGGCTCCTCTACCAAATTTCAACTACAAGGACAAAACTTTCTTAACATTCTTCATATCTACGCTACTTTATCCTATCATAATTGCTCTACTCACACTTTTTTAATTGTAACTTAAAAATACGTAGTGTTAAAATCTTACTACTCCATTCCATCAGAAAGCCAAGAAACGTTTGAATGGTTATGTTAAATGTACAAATCCGATGTGATACATTAAAGGATGCTGTAAATATTGTTTTGATGACACTGTATTTTTACGATCGTACTTAACGGTGCGTGTTCCATCCATGATTGGGTGTGTTTTTTTGCAATGCTGCTTCTTGCGTGAAAGAGTAAGTTTCTATACATCTCTAAGAAACCAAAACACAAAACTAATATAACAGATAACAATTTACCAAAATAGGTGTTTGAACCACTAAAGGTGCTTGCAATCAAAATTAATGCTGATTGAAGGATGAGTTTTGGGAATACGTCAAAATCCAATTTAATGTGCGAGATGACAATTAAATTCAAACTTAAACTCTCTAAACTCCGCGTAATAATAAGGTTCCCGTATAATTGTGCAAACTTGAAATTCAATATATGCCCCTCTCATAACCGGAAATTTCTAACAATACCAAATAGGCCCAGGAAACAGCCGTAAAAGCGATAAGTTAACAATAGGCAATATTATGAGAATTCATTTCAGTAGTCTTTGGACCCGGTCATAAGGTAATATAATCAAAATATCGATGCCATTGTATGAAACAATTGGGGATTCTAAAGGTACCTACATCTTTTCGTAAACATGCGTAATGAAAACTTTCTGTTTCATTTAGCCCCAAAAATAATCGAATAGACTAATATAACGTGGCATATCAATGGATATGTTCGCAGTATGTCAATGGCATATATTGTTAGAAAATATTACTTACGGTTTTGTGAATTTTTGAGAGAGCAGATTGTAATAAAATTGGTATGTCAATAAAAAATATTGCTTTTTTCACATCCATAAGGTCTACGCAAGAAATGTAGCACTTCTACGTTGTGGCTGGTTTATAAGTACGTATTCTAATACATTTGCTTTCACATTTTATGTGTAATAAATAGATAAAGTATGCTGGAATAATCTCAATTTATAAGTTGGTAGCAACATATACCATCGCTATCTACCTTAGCTTGTAGGAAGTATAACTGTTTATACATAGTTAAAATCCAGATGTATAGTGCTTCCTCTATCCAGCTCTAACAAAGTACTGGTAGAATATGTATTTTACTGTCAGCAGCTCTCAAATAAATTTCAATTACTTTATACGTTATACGTTTACACGTATTTGGGCTATACCCGTATCCGCTTGAAAAAACAAATACTAAATGTAAATGGATTACCTTTTTTTATATAACATTAAATGTGAATACTGTTCGGATGCGGATATAATACTTGCGGATTGTGGATCATATCCGCCCACAATAAGGCAGATAAGTATCCATTAGAGAATATCCATGCAGCGCTCTAACTATAACACCGGTGTTGAAAGGAGAAAATAACTATGATGACATTTCTTCGGTTTACTTATCCATTACTTTTCCGGTTACGTCCTTGAGTACTCGTTACTCCTTATTCAATACTCAAGTAACTCTTAGTTGCTTCATTGGCATCACCAATAGGTAAAGATACGTGTTGTGAAACAAAACGAAACAAATTAGAACATTATTTACCTATAAGCTTTGCTTCTTCGAATAATAATAAACTTGATAAATGAAAAGTTTAAAAGATGAAGAGACTTGTATCTATTTCAGTCAAACCAGCAGATGCATTAATTTCTGTTACATTTAAAGCTAAACTAAGGAGATTTCAAAAAATTGGAAACGGATGTCTGTACTAGGTTTATACTATACAAGGTCCGCCCAAAAATACCCGAGATATCTGTAGGGATGGCAGAGTATCATTAAATGAAGATCTTTTCTGAGTACCTTTCCTTCCGAAAGCGTCTTACATTGGTGTTTAAAACTCTTTATTGATGTTAATAAAAATGCACATGTGTTAATAAGATTGCGTAGTAGTAAAGATTGCAAGGACTGTGGGGCAGCACAATAAACACACTGTTCGGATTACTCCTCCCGCACAAAGTATTAATTAATTCGGGACGACACGTGTTTCGGGAATACGTGGATTTCCATTATCAAGTCGAATAACCGAATCAGCGCGAAAATAACTTAAACTAGAAACATGCACTCCTTTTCTTCTCCCTTCATTCCCTCTATCTATCCCTAACATATGTACAACCTTCTCCCACACCCCGGGCGCAAAAATTCTTCGACGGACCACCCGACTGTTCTCAAGTATATGCCTTTATTACTCCAATAAATCCATTAGCACGAAAAATTACAAGAGCGCTTCTTCCAGATTAAGAAGGTTTTTATTCTTTTGAATATAAATTGATTCTTAAGCATCTAGCTCGCACATCGATGTTACCGATTTCATTGGTTTTAAATTATCTATATTTATATTATGTCCCATTCTTACCATATGTTCCGCAACGCCAGGTATATCTGCTCTCCCATGTCGCGAGTACGAAATATGTTCCTTATACCTAGTTTCGATAGACCTCTTCGTCTGCCCAATGTAGACTTTCTCAAAATCTCCACATGTAATTTTATAAATTCCCGACTTTTGTTTCATTTCCGGTTTGTCTTTAGGATTTCCTAAAAGGTTACGAAGTGTCTTGGACGATTTATAACCGATTTTCATAACCAATTTTAATATCTTCGACATCGTTTAAACGGCCTTTTTCAATTCGGTATCAGGGTCGCTCATAAACAGATTTGCAATAAACGGCGACAGCTCGTTTCCCATGGCCGTACTCTCTAACTGTTCGTAGGGTTTCCCTCCGATTTGAAAACAAGCAATATGCATAACTTCGTTAATCTGATGTATTCCGCAATTTTAATATCCTCGATTTCGAGAAGACGCGTCCTTGTCATTTTCCGTACTAATGGATTTATTGGAGTAATAAAGGCATACACTTGAGAACACTCGGGTGGTCCTTCTAAGATTTTTTGCGTCCGAGGTGTGGGAGAAGGTTGTACATATATTAGGGATAGATAGAGGGAATGAAGGGAGAAGAAAAAGGAATGCATGTTTCTAGTTTAAATTATTTTCGCGCTCATTCGGTCATTCGACTTGATAATGGGATTCCCGAAACACGTGTCGTCCCGAATTAATTAATACTTTGTGCGGAAGGAGTAATCTGAACAGTGTGTTTATAAGATGGCGTAACTCACTTATTACGGGACTTATTGCGAAATATTATAATATTTATATATACTTTTCCAAAGTGTGTGAAACGTTGACAAAAAAATTTCTTATTAACATAAATACAGGAGCAGGAATTGAACACCATTTAACTGCAAAGTGAGACATTTTTGGAAGAAAAGGTACTAAGAGAAGATCTTCATTTTGTTATTCTCTACCGTCCCTAAAATATTGTCGACGAATTTCACACGGATCCTGCAATGAAAACGCCATAAAAACGGATATTGTATTTTCCGTAAATTTTGTACAGAAAAATTTCGACAAAGATACCCAAATTTCGTTGTAGGTAATAGCAAAGCTTCCGTTTTGAAGTAACAGGTTCCATGAATCACGCACCACGAATTTCAGTCGTTGAAAAAACGAAAATGCTGCCGGACAGGCAAAAAATCAAGTCCACGAAGCTCCGATTAGTTCTGTACGACGGCTATCTCAACAACCAAATTGAAGTACATGATCGGTATACACTCTTCCTAAGCAAGACCTAAATGCTTGCTTACAAAATTCAAATGTACGAACTGCTTCTCGCAGATTACTAAAAGTTGCATATTGCCATTGTTTCATAACAATATTAATAATGATGATGGTTTCAAGTGGTTCCATTCTCAAAAAAAGCGCGTTTATGCAACATGAAAATCTGGTGATTCGTGTTTTGGAAAACATGTGTTATTTATGTTTTCAAAAAAAACGAATCACGATATTTTCATCAATTCGCCGACATTGTCTGGTAAGGTTGTTTGTCAATCATCCATGTTGCACACCTGATTTTTTTAAATTGATTTCTTTGAAATATGGCGCACGTGTACACAGGGTTACCTTCGAATCCTTTATCAATACTGGACAGAGAAATACCTTTACATGTCTAACTGAAAATCGAAATACAATTTCAAGTTTTTTAAAAATTTCCTACTTTTTATGGCCAAAATGTATTTAAAGCCGACCCAAATCTTTGTTTATCCTATATTATACTATAAAACACTGAAGATTTAAGTGCAGCGACGCGCAAGTAAAGAATAAATAAAATTCCTCCACTTAATGCTATGACTAGCCAATGGAGCTGTTTATTTACGCAAGGTCAAAATGTTATTTGTGTATGGTTCCATTGGTTTTTCGAAATTTGTGGTGATCCTGACGAGAGCCGATGAAGGCAAAACAGGACAAATTTTTTTATAAAAGGTGTTCGAAATGCTCACCATGAGCTCTAATACAGCCATCCATCCGGCTGCGAAAGTTTTATGTACATGTGTAAAATTTAACATATCCTCGCGAATCCGTTAAGCTGCAACAAAAATACGCTTTCGCAGATCCTCGGCGTTTCAAAGTTGGGCAATGATGATAGATTAAACTCTTCATGTATCTCCACAGAAAAAATCTAACGAATTTATATTAGGACTACGAGCGGAGTCCGACTTCTACGTCCATTGTTTTAAAAATTGTTGTACATCAATTCGGGCGCTATGCAGGGGTGCCTAAATCATAATTGTTAGAGGATCGCTCACGGTGCACCATACAAGTACCCGGGTAACGTATTTTGGAGAAAAAGCAGTTCATCGCCTAATAACCCTGTCCAAACATTGACGGAAATCCTAACTTTCAGGAAGCTTTGGTATATATCATGGTGGTGTTCGTCTGCCTGATGATGAATATTATGGTGGTTCCAAATACCACCTCTAGATTCGTCAATAAAGGGACTTGGCTGACAAACTTCTCTGGGCTGAAACCACCCACAGAACACAACCCGGCTGGGAAAATCTAATTCCGCTAACCTATGCACTTTCTGGATATGATATGGACTAAATTCCTTTTTCAATTTTTTTCAAAGTTTATGTTTGGGACACATTTACTTCGAGACAATGGTTCTCGTACTTATACCCAGATCCAATTCCACGATGTTTAAAATATCCTCTTCTGCTTGTTGCCCTATGTGTAATCTTTGAAGGTTACGATCTTCGAAACGTGGGATTACTGAGATATACTGAGGGATTACGAGGTCGATGCACGACTCGTACAATTGTCTCGGCCGAAGGATGACGTTGATTCTGAAAACGTTCTGCGTACAAATTACAGCAAGACTACTATCCTGTTTCGCCATAAATTAAAATCATATCGGTGTACTTGTTATTCGTATAAGCTACCATTACGAACATACGAGGTGTGTAAATTAAGTAATGAGAATGACAACGTAGCGTTTGATATACCAACACGGGAAGCACGGGACATAGAGGGGCAACAAGTGAATATTGTAATACGCGTTCAGTGCAAATTTGAACTCGATCAAGTCATTTGGTTGTCCGTTGGCGTTTTTTTCCGTGAGCCCGGTTTTCGTAGTGCGTTCAACAAATGAAAGACATTAATTTCGAGCTACGGTGTGCTACTAGGTTTTGCTTCAAACTTGGGCAAAGTGCAACATAAACTTTTGCAAAAATTCAGCAGGCCTACAGAGACAGTGTTTTGTCAAAAGCCCAGGTTTTTCGGGGATTTAAGGCATTTTCAGAAGGAAGATAGTCGATGGGAGATCAGCCACGCAGCGGTAGGCCTTCAACTGCAAGAACCGATAGCAATGTCTACAAAATCTGCGATCTTGTGCGTTCAGATCATCGGTTGACGGTCACAATGATCGGGGAACAGTTGAATTTGTCTCACACCACCGTTCATCAAGTTTTGACCAATGAATTGGAAATGAGAAAGA
>JARFOC010007075.1:0-11083 GCA_031763485.1 Osmoderma eremita | reverse complement strand
ATATAATATATAGGTATATGTACCTCTAGGATTCCTCATTGCGTAAACTCCATTTGTTCCGGTGATATTATCTTTAAAATCTTCCCGAAGTACTATCTCATTTCCACTACCCCAAATATCGTACTCTTTGACAACAGGAGAGGCGCCAATTTCAACAATACACCAACTCACATTTAACACAGTTAAAGCCGCATTTATCTGTAGAAACTTCTTCACGATAGACACAGACATAATTACTAGATACTATCAACAATTACATCTACACGAGCATAATGTTACATAACATGCGTACAAGGAATGCCACAGCGTTAGAGGAAGAGTAGTGTGCTTAACCTTGAACCTCTCTGCAAATGCTCTTCACGATTTGTACTGATTGTCGTCCTCTTCGGGGCATAGAAAGTGTGCCGCGCGTATTTACCAAGTTCCAGAAACTAGGTTAGCGTGTCTTTTCGTTCATATCCTTACTGGTGTATTGGATAGTTGGAAAATTGCAGTAAATTTCCTTTGAAGCATGAAAAATAGCGAGACACTGTTGAGATAATACCTGTTACTGAAACCTACATCGGAATTTCTATAATGCAGTCGTGTAATAATAGTTTTAAGATGCACAACTTTCCATTTCTAAATAATCCCATATAATATCAATAATTGCTGAGTTTATAAACAATTGACTCTATATTTTTTAACATTTTTATATCCAATTTATATAGCATTTGATATATAACACGACTTACTCCTAAAAATACTTAATTTTTGCAATGAAAGATATTTTCAAAAAGTAAAGATATTCGGGAAAATCAATTTCGTCTAAATATAGCCGTGTTACATGCCAAATAAGAGCTGTTAATATTTAGAATAGGACTTCGGCGCCGTAGTCTGAAGAAATCCTATTTTATGAACGATATCTTTAAAAAAATTAAATACGGAAAATAAAGATAACTGAACAAATTATTTTGATATTCAAGATACCAAATAAAAGGCCTTAATGTTTAGAATGCGAAATAAGACGCCACATTCCGGGAAATCTGATTTCATCAAGGATATCTTAAAAAATTAAGATATTTTTAGAAAAAGAGATAACTTTATCCAAACTGGGTAGGATAAGAGAAAATATTTCGATATCCAAAGTTTAAGAAAAAAATAGAAATCTTCAAGAATTTAAGATATTTGGGAAAATCAAAATAAATAAATAAATGTGGCCGCGTAACATGTCAAATAAAACCTCTTAATGTTTAGAACACGAATATGACGCCACATCCTGGAGAAATCCAATTTCATTAACGATATCTTAAAATAATAAGATATTTTGAAAAATAGAGATAACTTCATTCAAACTAGGTCGTGTGCTTAGGTAGTTCTAATTATTAAAGTGCTCAAAATCTACATTTTAATTAAAATAAAAAGAGGGTAAGTAAAAATATTTCGATGTTCAATTTAGGTAGAAAGAAATTTTAAAAAATTGAAGATATTTTGCAAAATCAACTTACACCAAATGTGATCATGTTGCATATGACATGCTCATAATGTTCGGAAAACGAATATGACGCCGCAGCGGGAGAAACCCGATCTCTTATATCTTAAAAAATTAAAATAAAAAAATGGTAAGAAGGATTTTTGTATATTCGAGGTTAAGGTAAAGAAATCAGAAACAATTGACTTATCAAGTGGTATATTGATCCTTTATTTATTTACAATAATCATAAATCGTTGGAGATTACGAACTTAGAATTATTGGATTTCTTATGCGGTGGGCCTTTAAACAATCCACCGAGCAAAATCTGTTCTGGCCGTATTCAAAAGGCACCTTCCCTGACATGTCGACGGCGCACAAGAAGCACCTGGCTATTACAACGCCGTTCTGGTTGAGGATCCGCCTTTCAGCCGCTAGAGCTCTCTGAAATGAATAAAAATAAATCTTTTCGGAGCGAAGTTATGATAAAAGATATGCGACAGTCCTAACCTAGAAGGTGGGACCTTTAATTTGACGTGTCAGATGCTATATATTAATGAAATTGGTTTTTTGAGATGTTCCCAAAAATTGAGATATTTCGAAAATCAAATTACACGGAATACAGTCGATGTGGGAAATCAAATCAAAGTGCTTGATTTGTACATTTCCATTTGGATCTTCAAATTTGTCAAATTTGCTTTATTTAGAAGTTACGCCCTAAATTACCTTTTCCCTATCACTGAGTTGTAAGAACCGATCCTTTTCAATTTCTTCTTGCTTTTTAACCTCAATCTCTTTCTTCTTCTCCTTCTCTTTCTGTCTCTTCACTTTCCTCTGCAATCGTTTCTTCTCAACGGCATCCTCTTGTGGTACGGTATTCAA
The DNA here is from genome assembly GCA_031763485.1 of Osmoderma eremita. Taxonomy (NCBI): domain Eukaryota; kingdom Metazoa; phylum Arthropoda; class Insecta; order Coleoptera; family Scarabaeidae; genus Osmoderma; species Osmoderma eremita. Next base: position 8,751 of record JARFOC010007075.1, on the reverse strand, counting down.
TGGAATATTAGCCTAATTGATCGGGATAAGAAAATCATTTTTTCGTGATGAAATTATAAAATTACCTCACCTTATTATAATTGAAACCTTCTGGATTGTTGATCGCGAACTTCTTGAATAGATCCCTAACTGCTTTGTCTTGAGTTACCGTGTAGGGAGTTTGTTGTTTCGCATTTTTAGCACAAACATCAGCACCATTATCCAGTAGATAGTTTATAACTTCAATTTGCATCGACACAGCAGCTATATGTAATAAGGTACTTCCATCTTCTGTGATTTTCTCATTTATCACTTTCACCAAGTCTTTATTATCCTCAATGGAGGTGTGCAGGATTTTTTGTAACAGTACAATATCTCCAAGACGTATCGAATCACAAATTTCGCTTTTCCTATTCTCTTCCGCTTCCCTTAACTTCTGATTTTTACTTTTCTTTGGAGGTTTCTTCTTCTTTCCCTGACATCTCTCTTCTGCCATTAAGGAATCATCAAAACCTTTAAGACTTTCGGTAAATGAAATCATTTGATTCTCCGTTGTTAAGATAATATCTTCATCTGTTTCATCATCACTTTTTCCTAGCAACTGTTGTTTCTTCGGAGATTTCGACTTTACCAAAGCATTGTACGCATGATTTTCGGCATTTCCGACACGATCTAGAGGTGCAGGTAATGCTCGTTCGATAATTTCACGAGATTTTGCCCGATTCAAGTTCGATAATTTTGTTTTACATCTTCTAGTCTGTTCGCCCTGATCCATTGTTTTTAATTTCACGAATAGCTTAGAAACATCTTCAGCAGAACCTACAATATTCATTGAATGTATCATTTTTATAGAATTTACAAAGAATAAAGGACCAAAGATGATACCGTGTGGCATGCCCTTAAATAAAGTCCAATAGAATTTCGTATAAAGAAAAATTTTAAAGAGTTTGGCTTACCGTAAACTTGAATTGATGCTAACACTTCATGTATCCGTTTTACTTCGGTAAATGTAGCTCGTCTTGTTGAGAAGGGAACAGTACGCAATCGTGGATCAGCTCGATCTAACAAAGGAGTTTTGCCACCAAATAATACTGAACGATTGTAAGGGCCAGCAGCACGATACAAAATTAAACTACTTTTCACCATCTCAGGTTTCCAAAGCTCGACAATATCTTTAACGTGCTACAATAAATAACAAATGTATTTGTTAATCTATGATATACTTACATTTAAAAAAAGTACAAAACTAAATATTTGTAAGGTATCAAACTAAAATCGACCAACCTGAACTAAGGAAACTTCGTTATATCTCCGTAATGAAGCACCGGCACTCTTAGGATGAGATCCACTGGTCTGATTATCTTTTGTACTCTGCGAACCACCTTGACCTGCTCGAACGGTGTAGCAATGAAACGTTTTGTGTAAAATCGGCTCGTTTCCTTTAAATATGGCACCCGCAAAGTGTCCACCACCCAACATTAGAATAGTCCATTGATTATTCGTATGAAAATCTTGTAGCGATTTTAATGCCAAGCGATCATCAATTTCTAACTGTAAAGCAATGAAATCACAAAAGAAATAATAAAAATATTATTTATAAATGCATCACATACCTTTTTACCTGCTAATAAACATTTATACATTCCCAAAACTTGTCCTTTCACGTTTCGTAAGAACACTTTACCTTGCGCAGTAGCCATTGTATCCAAAGTTTCTTCTTCGCCATCACTCTCAGAACCAGAAATACTTGAAATTTCATCTAAAAAATCTCTGTTTCATCACAGAAATACTTCGTAAACAACTTATCATAATCACCAATATCATCAAATTGTTCTTCCGTTATAGGAGGCTTTGATAATAAGCTTAACTTTAAATTGTACCGATGCCAATCCAATTTGTAATGCTCCCTATGCTGATTCGTTTCGGTAAATTCCACACGGCAATAAGAACATGTCAAATTATTTGGTTTACATGCACCCCAATCCACGACTAAGGTTGGGATTTCTACAATTACGTTTAATTACGATACTTCCACATTATTATAAAATTGAATTCAGTAATCAGTTTGAACCTTCATTCTCTTCTTTCTCCAATTGGATCGTATATACTCCGCCCTGGATACATTTTTGAAATTTATCATCGAAAACGTTTATGACTTCCATTGCTGCTGTAGAAAAATTTTGATTTTCATTAAAAAAATACTGTATATAATAAACTATTTTTATAAAAGGTATGTATTTAATAAAATGATGATATAATAATGGAAAATGTGTTATTTAAATGTAGGTATTTATGCAATAAACATTATCATTGACAGTATAACCTACAATATTTACTAATTGAAAGATATTTCTATTTTTTATCTAACTTACCGTTCAAATAATAAAAATTTTGGATATTACTATTACTAAAAAGGTATTAGCTTTATAAAAAAGCTAATTCCCATCAAATTCAAACCATTGTTATACGAGTTTTTCTCTTAACGTGCCATAGCTTTCAATATTCTTACAACTTTGTTTTTTTCGACTCTGAACATAATAGTCGACACAAAAAAGCAAATCTTGCTATTTTAATACATTCAAAATCGATAATTATATGTTTACAAATGGATATTTTATTTTATTATTAGAAAAAGATAAAATTACATGATGGTTATTACGTTAAAAACGTTACCTTCGCAATTTTTATGGAGGAGTCCCAAAATTTTGCTTTACATATGTTGCCTTACCTTTAATACTTCGTGCCGCGGCGAAATCTGTTAGATTATTGCCGCACGTTACGAAATCCTATGTAACAAATTAGTTGAAATAAAAAATTTACATATGAGCAGGAATGTAATAGGTTTTTATTTTTTCTGTAATTGTTATTGTTATATAAAGTTGAAGATTTACGATTACAAAGAATAAAGATACAATATGGATAATGTATAATACAAAAGTACGTTATTATGATACAGGATGATAAATTATAATTTGTACGAAGTTGGTATTGTGAAATTCTTTTTCAATCCTATTGTTAAATGGTGGTTCAACCTTAAAATGGTCGATTTATAAAATTATAAAATAAAGAGAAACGAATCAAATGAAAACTATTACTAAAAATTACTCCATTTTATTTCATAATTTCTAACATCCCACATACTACATAATTTATTAATTACAACACTGAATATCTGCAATGAAACAATTAACAATCAATCCCGATATTATTGATTGCCCCCTGACATTTTACTTATTATCCAAGCGAGTTTGTTGCAATCCGTTGACAGTGAACGGGTTCAAGGCTATCCTGATTTATATTATACCAAGTAAATATGTATGCACATAAGAAAAAGAAAAAATAAGAGCGGTAACGGGTTGGTCCCAGTCAACCGACTTTAAATCGCGTGGCCAATGGATTAATCTAGGTCACGTATTTTAAAATACCCACGAAAAATATACAGGGTGAAGGTATTTTTTGTACATGTATTAGTGTTGGTACCAAAATAATTTACCGTAAATGTCATTCAGGCAAATGAAATGTCAAATTAAGTTGCCAGTACCAATATTTTTAGGATAGAAAAACATTTATGACATCACATATGGTTTGTGCGGCTTGGTGCCTTCCCCATTTGATAGGTTTTGATGGCGTAACGTATTCTTTTCTATTGAAACCAGGTCTACAACTCAAATATAGCAGGGTGCAATGACACACAAGATTAATATCTTAAAATGTTATTTCATTGCTATTGTTGTATTATGTGTTACACAACATGTATCTAAAGTCGAATCACCTAATACTACCAACCTTAAGTGCACAGTAGTTGGGCAATATAAATGCGTTAATTTATGCATAATGTGGGGAGCTACGTAGGCTCGTAATACAGTTTATATTTATGAATTTATTTTATCTATCTATACACAAAAAAAGATTTTTAAATAATTTATGCCTAACGTCTAAATGAAATAGGTTACCAACTATATTTATATTGTGCTTTATGATAAATAATATGTAGTTCATATTTTAGGGGCTAAAAAACTTTTGATATTGCAAATTAGTAATGAATAAAAAAAAATAATGAAAAATTCGGTTGCAATAAAAGAAGTTTATTATATAGGCTTAATCCATAATTACAGATAATAATTTTAAATAGCTTATGAATTTAAAAAAATGAATCTTATTTGTCAAGTAGTGAGAGTACGTCACCACTTGATACCACTACAAGCATAACGTATTATAGGTCACTATTACAAAATCATTGCTGTAACACAAATGACAGCATACATTATTATGACACTAAAGAAAGATAAAAAAATGATCAACTCGGCCCCAGATGCAGAGATACAACACCTGTGTACCGGAATCCGCCGGGGCGAGTTTTGGGTGTTGGCCGGGTACGACCCAAACACTAGCAAGCGAAAGTGTAACAATTGCCTTCGGGCTGCCGAAATCACCATATAAAAAGTGTGATTTACTTCGATTTCGGCACACCATCACGAACTCACCACCGAACAACAACTACCACAAGTGTTGCTAACTTCACAACTATCAAAAATGGCATTCAAAGTAAGTAAATATGAAATATATTTGTTTCTAATTTAATTTATGTGGTTTTGGCGATTACATCGCAAGTTTCTTAAGTGTATTTATTGTTAGAATACCAAACTTGGATTTTATATTCATTATGCATTTGTCAAAGTTTGACGTGTAAAAATGCGGGAAATTTAAATTTGTAACATTAAAATTTTAATATGAAAATTGGTTTCTTTTTAGCTTGTAGTTCTCTGCGCCGCTTTGGCCGTCGCTCAAGCTGGACATCTCCTAGCCCCAGCTGCCGTTTCTTACTCAGCAGCTCCAGCCGTCTCCCATGTATCTTACGCTTCGCCCATCGTTTCCTACGGTACCCCAACGATCACTTCCCAATCCTCCAACATCCTGCGTAGCTATGGAAACCTTGGACAAGTTTCTACCTACTCCAAGACCATTGATACTCCCTACTCCAGTGTACGCAAGGCTGATATCCGTGTATCCAACCCGGGACTTAAAATCGCCGCTGCTCCAGCTGTAGCATATGCTTCCCCAGCTGTTTCATATGCTGCCCCAGCAGTGTCCTACGCTGCCCATGCCCCCGCTGTTTCATATGCTGCACCAGCACTGTCCTATGCCGCCCATGCACCAGCTGTGGCCTATTCTGCCGGACCAGCCTACGCCGCTCATGCCCCAGCTGTAGCCTACTCTGCTGCACCAGCTGTCGCTCATGTCAGTTTCAACGGTTTAGGTATCAACTATGGATGGTAAATTTATTGCTAATTTGATGTGATCAAAAACTAACGATGTAATTATGATTTGTAATAATTTATGTTATTTATTTGTACGTAAAAATAAATTTGTATTACAGTAAAACGGCTTTTACAAATGTATACCCGTATTTTAAACAAATCCTAACCTACAAATCACTCCCGGACAATATGTGCATAGATTGTGAGTTAGATATCTTGGACACACGTTTAGACCATACATACTGGACCACTTTAATAGCCATAAATGTAAATTTGCAATTGGCAATTTATTATTACATGCACCACATTGACCATAAATACGGTCATTCCAACTTATAACGGCTATAACCATTAGAAATGGCGATGGCGTTTAAAACAAAGGGCAAGAGATTAAAATCGCCGATGACTCACTTTCGTTTATAAATTGACCATTTGCTTAATACCTATTACCACTAATAGTCAGTAAAACTGTCCGTCCGCCCTTGTGAATCAATCAGCATTGAAAACCAAGGCAAAAATAACTTTATATTATATTATCTAAATATTTTATATTTAATAGGCTGTTAAAAGTTAATTATGTGCTGCCTGGGTTGGTATCAAGAAGGTCCCTAGAATGGTTATAGACTAATTCATATGTACTTAAACACAAGAACAAAACAAAAATAATAATAACACTTAAGTTTCAAAACGCGCGAAATTTAAATTTGACAAAACACAACGTCATTCATTTACTGTTAACGCGTTTATAAATAGCACGGATTGAACTAATAAATTCCAGGAGCAAATTAACGTTGAAATTGCTAAATATAAACAATGACAGACCAGAATATATATGATCTAAGGACAAAACGTATGGTCACTTTTTGAAGTTGAAGCAACACTACAAAAACAACATACCTAAAAGTAACTGAAAATATTTCAAATAATTTCATAGCCAATATTGTTTATTGAATCGTTCTAGAATATTGATATTTAAAACTTTCTTCTTCTGTGCAAAGGTTTATCATAATTTTGATTTGACATATAATAGTAATACTTATTTTATCGACATTTACCGCAAACCGTACGGCAATGTAACTAATGTTTTTTGTTTTATACACCGGCAACCAGATAAATTTTCCCAATTTCATGAATTTAACGAATCCAAACTGTCAATGCGTGTTTTTTACGCAACTTGTGGGCTCACTTTCTGAAGACAATTATAGTTGGAAATAGAACATGTTCTACTCAAAAATCTGCACGGCAGAATGCGTACACTTTTTGGCACATTTTGTGTATGACATTATGCGAAAAGAAGCTTGTATAGAAGAATGAATAGAATTAGGTATGGAATTATGCTAGTTTGAAATATATGAAATTTGGCGGGCTAGTCTGTTTAGATAGGTTGGCAGACCACCACAGAACCAGGCACACAATTTTAAGTGCCCCAACATCCTTATTATACCATCTCTGCTGAAACATCTAGCCGTTTCTTTTTCTCCTGAGCGTTGCCGCAGCTGGAAAGAATTCACTCTGTATATATGTTCAATGATTAGTTCGGAAGGTGAAACGCAAATTTCGCCGATATTAATTTTGTAGAGGATCATCCGAATCACTATGTCCGTAGTATATACAAGGGTAGTATCGTACACCGTTTGACCATCTAGAAACGGTTATTGGCGACATCTGCGTTTCACCTATGGAACTAACCATTGATCATATATTAATCATATTAATATAATATTTCTGGCAAAATAAATGAAATCTACAATAATATACGATTCTGTTATTTCTTGTATCCAGTAGATGTCACTACTAAAAATTTCGTATGATTTTATTTATTAATAAATTTTATTTCTAAACAAAAAGGTGTTTGAAAATATGCAAATTTATTAATAATTGAAAAATCAAAGTTGTTAAATCACTAAAATTATGTATTCAAAACAATACTTGCCCGCTTGGTTTATTTTATAAGTAATGATGGTTGTATTACCCACTAATAGGTGTCGCTAGCAATGAAGAAATATCAACATAATTCTAACTTGTCTTTTAGGAAAATAGAAAAAAAAATATAAAGCATGATAATTCCCAGTTTTATATTTATTTCAGTCTCTTTGTAGCATATATTTTATATATTTACAATACAATCATGGTTAAATCTTAAATAAATATAAAAGCAAATAACGTCTAATTATCTTCTGTCATATCTTTATCCTTGTATTTACATGAATATAAAAAACATATCAACATACTTTACTATTTTAAATGCCTCCCTAAACCTTAAAAAAGACACTTCAGTGCAAAGTGTCTGACGTTTCCACTATAATAATAATACATATAAATCTCAGGAGACGAAATTCCTAGTCTCTAATAAATAGACCGTGAAATATGGCCGTTCTAATTCGGAAAGTCGTCAGATTTTCGGTGATTAATTTGTGATCATTAGCAGGCCAGACCAAAACTATTTATTTCTACGGTTGTGTGAGTAAGTGAGTGCTAGTTTGTCTGGCACCTTGTCCACGAAATGGAGCTGCTCGACACGGCTAACCCGGATGCAAATAAATTTCCGAAATAATCGAGCGGTTGTCGTTTTTGTTATTATAGTAAAGCGATTCGCTCTTCCGAGAAGTCCACTGGTGTCCTGCGTAAAATGTATTATTGCCTGAATTACATACATACTTTACATACATATGTCAGTGTGTATATAATGATATAAAATAGTTGATGGTATTTTGAAGTTATTACTTGTTTATTGTAATCACTGATTATCATTATACCAGGAGATAATAATTGAAGTGGGCTTTATGTTTTGCCACTAAGTTTATAACACTGCTTAATTAGTCATGTCAGTGTTGGTAATATTTATCATAGACTGACAAGTAATAATTTTAGGTTACGTGGCATTATAATGCGTTATTAAAAGTACATCGATTTTGACGTGGTTTAAAAAAGAGACAACTAATTTCAGAGAAAACGTATGGTTCTGTTTGGAAAATTATAAGAGATGTTCAAAATGTTCCATCAAAGAAAATACGACTTCGAGAAACCGCTGGCCAAACCCCAATCTTCTGCGGATGTAGTAGTGTGGATATTGGTGTGAAATTTCAGATCAAATGCTCACATTTTGTTTATTAATACATCCATGCAGGCAAAAAATGAATGAATGAATTTATCAACTAATTGAATCGGTTTCAATGTTGATTATTAAATGAATAAAATATTCATCATTTTGCCATGACATATTTAAAACTAAAGAGAAAATACTTTCCTTTTTTTTTTAAATATTATCTCTTGTGTTATACCGAGAGAGCAAAAATGATTGTCATGTCTGAAGTTGCAGTAAATAAATAAGAAAAGACAAACAAATATAGACATATTGCAATGATGTTTTTACAACATCTTGTCGTTCCATTGTTATTGATTGTAAAGGTTTGTAAGCTAAGAAGCGATCGCTACCATCGAACGTTGATCAGCTGGGATAATCGATAAGCGAAAGACTGCCACCTATACGATTCGCGTTTGAAATTTAACATTG
>JARFOC010007065.1:0-11085 GCA_031763485.1 Osmoderma eremita | reverse complement strand
TTTTGTTACAAAAGTGGAAACTATTATTTGTTAAAGGATTATATATTTTACTTTAAATTTAATAAATTGTGTAACACCCCAATTCCTAAATAAATGTTCGAAGTGTAAATTACGTTAATGTTGAGTAATAATAAATAAAATTATGGACTTCTTCACTGATGCTTAAATAAACAAATTATGTTTTTTTTAAATATTTTACTGATTTCCTCAAAATACGCATTTCAACTGTGAGAAACCCAAATAATGGCACTGGAAGTAATAATGTACAGCTGATTCGACGATTTGCCAACCGTGTATCGAATTCTCATAAGCTCTGTACTGCATTTGTAGGTTGAGACGATCTATACCAAAAAATGCCAAAGTCACTTACAAAACTGATTGGCAAAAACCAAATATAAACTACATTCATAAAAGTAACATAACATGACACTGTGATACGCTGAACGAGTGTCATGCAGATATAATTTGTAAATATTAATTACTGGAGTATGTCGTTCGTTGTTAACCTGTTAAATTTAAACCAAAAATAATCCCGTCCGCTTTGGGCAATTACCGTACATGTGTATACCAGGGATGGGCGATATAACGATAACTGTTACTAATAACCGTTCCTGGCCGATAAATGTTTTAACCAGTTCTCGAGTTTCGATATAACAGCTTTTAAGATAACTGGTAGCCAATAACGCTTGATATTCTCTCAAGAACGTATACGCGTCACCGTTCTCGGTTGCTGTTCTTGTTTCTCGTTCTCGTCCCCGTTCTCCGTTACTAAATATAATATTCACTCCGTGAATAGCAGTGCGATACGTACGACTGTGTATTGTTTATGTTTAGACTGAATACGAAACAGAGGAAGCGGTACTCTCTTCCTCTTAGAGTTAAGAGAAAACAACAGATATCATTGAATTGTTGTTTTTTAAGTTAAATTATGAATACCCATTTACCCATTATAGATGTAGAAGTTATATAATACATATGTACGTTCTGGAGTGTGATATTTACAAAATAGAAAAACAATTCGATATGCATTTCCATTCCTTAAACGTCTGCACGTTGTATTCTACTTTTGGGCAAGATAACTGATTATAATATATCGCATATCCAAAGTGTGGAGAACGATAATAACGTGAACTGTTCAGAATAGCGCTTGTTGGAAAATAACGTCGCGGTGATAACCGTTATTTGAAAATAACTGCTTATCCCATCCCTAGTGTATACATTCTATTATTTAGTTACAAGTTTTGTGTTTAACACTATTTCTCCTTGGAAGGTTAGATTAGCAGATGAGATTGTTTTCTGGCAATTATTTTTTCTATTCAATATTAGAAAACTTACAATTGAAGCGACCATTAATCACCAATATAAATTCAAGCGAAGCTTCGTAAAAATACTACTACAATAGAAACCCATTAAAGAATGGTAATTTTCCAAAACAGAGACAGGCAGTCGTTTATCCGTTAACGCCTTCTTTGATGTGCAAAGCGGGGTGCGTTAATTGCGAAATATAAATATACCATTTCGGTCTGTTATTAAGAAAGCTTTTCTAAAATAATTAGACGCCAGAATAAAATAATAAGCTAGCAAGAAGAGCGTGCAAAATAAAGTATCTTGCGTATACTAACGAGGTCGTTAGTTCTCTTGGCACAAATTATGCTAATTGATGAAACATTTTTTTTCTGGAAATATGCATAACTTGATCCTATTTTGGTTTACTACAGTGAGTTGTGTTTTCTTTTTTCCAAAAATGTCAACACTAAGATAACAACAAACGTGGTATATTTACTTAATCTAATTTATGAGGCATGTACTGTATGTATGCATACTTTTAACTGAAATCTTGTAGAATAAAAATTTCTACTACTTCATATATGATGAGACAGGATATGACGAGACAATAATAAGCATACGAGTTTTTTTTTATAAAAGGCATCATGGCCTCCTGCTGCGGCGATAAAGTTGAAGTTCGGAAATTGCTTTTCTACACAGTTGTTGAAAATAAAAATAAATAAAACAACAATAAAACCCTTAACTACGGGTAACTGGTTGAGTTCTGGCCGCCAACCAATCCATGCTCGCGGTACTGGAAGAATCAGGTTTTATGGGTAGGCAGATTCGTGCGAAATAAACGCTAAAGGTATCAGCGGAAATACGAATCCCGTAATAAAGTGAAATATCCATAATGGTTATTTTGAGATGGTTTTATACATTGAGCAAGTTTGGAAAAAATTCATTTAAAATTCTCGGAGAAACACTCGGACTCGTCGATTTTTGATTTTAGTTGCCGTTTTTCTAATGATTATATCATGTATACAGGCTGACCCGCGAAGACATGTTACGACAGCTCAATTATTTTTTAATGGAAACACACTTGTTATTTTATTTAAATTCTAGGGCAAATTCTGAACATACGACATAGTATATTATCATACAACATGATAACAGCGTGCCTCCGAAGGCTTTTCCTTCGGAGGCACGCTGTACGGGATCGAACTTATAATAATATAAATACCACAGCTGATATTCTACCGATTGCCACATATTAAATAACTACCCTAATTCCCCTGAGATTTTATGAATAGTGAAAACCATTTACCCGCTATCGCCATAATTCTGCATTATAACACAAACCACTGAAAAAAAAGAGAGCCACGATAACCATCACCCACATCATCCCCCAAGACTTTTCGCTCAATTAGCCTGATGTCGTTTCTATTGAAAATAGTAGAAAACATGAAAGAGAATCATATGCGAGGAGTCATTCTCCCAGACGGGCGTCTTCACGCACACCAGTATGCACACCAACCTGGTATATCCATTAATCTTGCACTAAATAATCGGGTCTCCAAGAAAACAGAATCTATGGATTCCAAGGAAATAGCAATCGCGGCATTTGTGGACATAGAAGGAGCATTAATAATGTAATCCCCTCATTCCTATGCAGAGCGGCTACAACAAGTGGTGTAAAACCGATCACAGCAGGCTGGATTGCCTCTGCGCTTGTAAACAGGTTTGTAATAACGACTATCAGTGGGGAGAGTGGTATAGCCCAGGTGGGGGAGCCCGCATGAAGGGATATTATCCCCACTGCTATGATCACTTCCTGTTGACGACCTTTTGGCAATTACTGAAGTACTTGGAGCCGAGGCACAGGCCTATGCGGATGACCGTGTCATCCTATTAAGGGGGATTAAAATCCCCATAGCCCTCCACCAGGAAATGGATGCCACCTGTAGCTAACGCAACAGGAAGGACCTATGCATTAATCCGCACAAAACTGTAGAGGTACCACGTATCAGGAAGAGGAAAAATTAATTTCACCCATCATTTAAGTGGTGAAACCGAACTATGCAGAAATATGATATCTAGGAGTCATAGATGGCAAGACATCAACCTAAAATTCGCACCTGGAAAAAGTATCCCCAAAGGCAAGGCTTTACTTATGGCCTTACAACAGTGTATGTGGAAAGTTTTGAAAGTTATCCCCAAAAGCAATTCGCTAGTTGTATGTGGTGGTAATATCCCAAACCATCACTTATGGATCCAAAAAAGGATTTCTGCCAATAGCCGACACGTTCAAAAGATGAAGTATATAGAAAATATATTTAAAAAAATATAAATATACTTCTGGGATTCCAGGCATTCTTCACGTGCAGACAGCTGTTTCGGACGGACTAGTCCTCATCAGTGCACGTCGGAGGAACGCCTGTCGCTCGTTCAGTACGCCGTATCATCAACTAAACTTTAGCACCTGCCTTTAGAAAAAACTCTAGAGACATTTAACGCGCAGCCGCTACTGGCAGAAATCTGTTTTTGATTTATTAATCATTCGACGCCAATAAGATCACACGCTAACACGGATCTCTATTGACTGGTATCTTAGTTATCGCGCATGGGGATTACGCCATGAATCCGCGGCTGGGCGTTAGATGTCTCCAGAGTTTTTTCTAAACGCATGTGCTAACGTTCAGTTGACGATACGGCGTACTGAACGAGCGACGGCGTTCCTCCGACGTGCACTTATGAGGACTAAGTCAGTTCGAAACAGCTGTCTGTACGTGAGGAATGCCTGGAACTATACAATCAGACATGTTGTGTGATCCCAGAAGTATATTTATATATTATTTAAATGTACTTTTTATATACTTTGTCTTATAAAATGTGTTCCAAATTTGTAACGGTTGATTTCTTGTTCACAAAGCCATGCTGTGACATAGAGATTTGGTTAGCCACAACCTGCTAGGTATAATTATAGATAACCAGCTCAAAGGTTTTACTAATATTAGACAGAATAGATGTGGAATAGACTGATTGTTTGAAGAAACTAGCCCGAAGCGAAAATCCTCATCCGATTTCAATTATCAATTCAGGTATCAAGAAACAGTGAAATGCTGATAGTGGAAAATTATTTCGTCGATAACACCTCTCCCAACTAGCGTTGGGGGTCGCGGTAGTGATATGCGCTTAACCTCAATTTTGCTCGCGGAGCCACTAGGGTTGTTTGCGATACCAATCAGGTCGTGGGAAGGCAAACTCGCTGGTGGACCAATCAACATAGTGAAGTAACCAAGCTGACGCCAAGTAGGGTATGCTCTGTGCAAGGTATGAGACGAATCCTGGTACTTTGATCAAGATGCCAAGTTTTGAGGGCACACTTTATTGTTAATGCGACGATATCAGATTGGAACGCTTGATAAAACACCTAGAGAATTGTAATGTTGGTAAAACACCCAGAGGAGGAAATCACAAGAAGAAATGATGACTCTAATACGTTGACCAACCAGGAAGATAAGCCAGGGTATATTTCTCACACTGTGTGATGATGTGGGTGATGCCAACACTTTGTATTCAGTTCAGTGATGGTAGACCTACATATCTACTTATAATTAGAAGATCATGATCAATAGGTTTGGACGTGTTACAGTCCATCAAGGGAAAAGGAAGAGTTGTCTCGTGATCCAGGAATTAGACCAAGAGGGAGTTGATCTGAGAGAAATGACAATCGAGAGAGGTGGTATACCCAACATACCAGAAGTCAAATACCCGCGTGCATTGGAGCCATTGCGAAACAAGGTTGGCGTGAACTTCTCAAGAGATATTTGCAATTGGATAGTATACCTTGATGAACAAGCTGAATAAACCCAAACGAATATGCTAGATTAAGCTCTATAAGCCTCCTTCCAAAAGAGAAGAGAATTCGATTAACCATGGGCATTCCAAATTAATGGAAGAGACATAGTACACTTTGCATCATATACAATCAGCGATATATTTCGTTAGTTCTTTGATTTATTTCGATTACATGTACCAAATATTCGCGTCATTTACCGTCTTAGATACACATATACATTGCCTCTACTAGTTAGAGCAGTATACATCGATACGTAGCAATAAACACGTTAAAATAATAACAATAAAAGGGAAAAAGTTCGTTCAACTAGAGCCGTTTCCTCCACACAATACATGCCAAAAGAGATACGACACTCACTACAGAACTAGTTCGGTTGTTATCGCTTTTATTGTCGTCTGATTTTAGCGCAATTTGCATAAACGTCAAATACCTCGACATTATTGGTTGAAACAAGCGAGGAAGTATTTCGCACACATACGCAACTCCAATAAGGAAACGCAAGCGAAAAGGTCGTCGTTCCATTACGACCTCTTCTATATCATGAGTGCATGCATCGTGCTGCATCATTACGGGACGAAGTGAGATAGAGAATAATGGCTCCCGGACGCAATTATGTATCGGAAACCTAGTGAAAAACGCTAACTTTGCGATTGCACGCGCCGTAGACATACCGAGTGGGAGGAGTTATAGGGTCGAAGGGGAATTTTGAAAGAATAAGGATAAAGGCCGCATTTTCCAGCGACGATCGATTCGGTTATTTTGTTCCAAAAAAATTATGAGAGAAATTAAGTTTTTTTTCTAAAGTAATATTACAATATCGTCGTCTTCTTCCCCTACACAAAATAATTAATATACATCCTATTGAATGAGAAACATAAGTACTGGCGGAGTAATTATGTGTCGGGGCTTCCCTTTGGTCGTCCCATTTTTCGCGATCAATAAGAATTTTAATTGCTTCATTAACAAGTCGACCACGCTTTATTTTGTACCTCGAGCGGTACTAGAAAAGCAGGACCAATCTTCTGATGGGCTTTCGTTACTTTTCCTTTGTACCGAATATTCAAGACCACTATAGAATACAAAGTGTCAACCGCTGCTTTTCTAAACAACCGACTCGCTTTTGTTCAAATAACAACCGGTTATCAGGGCTGTCTTAAGCCAAGTGGGGGGCTCTTGGCACGGGGCTGCATGAAGCCCTTTCGAGAGAAATTTAAAATCGATATTAACAGGCGAACATTGGCGCCAGTATAGTTTATTTTTGAAAATTTGCGAAGAAATGCAAATATACTTAAAAAATATATACCCATAGGCCATATAGCAGGGGTGGCCAACACGTCGCTGAAGTTGAACAACTTGTTTTCACTTAAAATAATGTTTGAAAATCTTAATACGATAATTTATTCTTACATGAATAGACTGTCTGTGCAACGTACACATACTGTTTGTATTTATCCCGATGAAAAATGCAAATGAATGTTAACTTTTAAATTATAGTTGCAACGCATGCGCATATAAATGGCAATCGCACAAGATGGCGCAAAATCATGTGTCAAACACTAAAGTGACAGCCCCTGACTTCAATCCACTTGCTACTCCGTGTTGTGCACTTGTATTTACTTACAAATTTAGTTTTTTAAAATTTACTCATACTGTGAACAGAAGCAGGTATATTAGTTAATAATTATTGTTTTAAATGTTATTAATATTTAACCCTATTACTTTAGAATGAATAAACCAAGTACAGGCCGGAAAAAAATATTAACATTATCACAGTGAATGGGAAGAATATTATGTTTTTACTATGATGAAAGATAAATGTGTGTGTTTTATTTGCAATGCAACACTAGTTTTGCCTAAGAAAGCAAACGTTGAAAGACATTTTCCAACAGTTCATAAAAACTATGAAGAAGATTATCCACGTGGTACTGCCTTAAGAAAAGCTAAAATGCAACAACTGAACGCACAATTAACTGCGCAACAAAATAGAACACGAACTCCAAGACTGCTATGATTGCCTCAGTCATTCAAAGTTGCTGATACTTTAATTAAACATAATAAACCGTTTCAAGATGGGGAAGTATGGAAAGAGGCCTTTATTAAAGCTGGTGAAGTGTTGTGTCAAAATTTTAAAAATAAATCCGGAATAATGACATCCATCAAAAATATGTCGTTATCGCGAAATACAGTTATGCGTAGAATAGAAGGAATTTGCAAAAATTTTGAAGATATTTTACATGACAGCATCAATTATCACTACAGTTTGACGAATCTACTACCCGCAGACTATATTTTACAGAATAAGTTGCCCCTAAGCGATAAAAGTTTGACCACACCAGCCCTATAGACGTTTGAGTGGCAAATCATGAATTACATCTTCCAAGTTTATTTCCTCAAGCACCTGGTTTTCAATGGATATGAAACTGTTCAATTTTTCTGAAGAATTGTAATTCTCAATTCACTTTTGATCCTTGCAAGGACGGTGTTTTCTAATATTTCTCTTCGATTGTTTTTAAAGAAGTTAGTTCTTTTTCTTTTTTCTGGCTAAGGACATTTGCCAAATGTTCCTTAAGTTTTATTGGGTAGACGACACATAGGTAAAGTACTATTTCCTGGTGACGAAATAAAGCCAAATTTTAAATATTCAACTCTATATTGTATCAGCATTAGATTAAATAGATAAACAATATATAAATAATGTAAAGAACAAACGTACGGGTAGAACAAACAATAAAAAGTGACCAGATATTCGCAGAATGCCCTCATCCTACAGGAAGTCGTTCACATAATAGTACTGCCCCTCCAATAATATGAAGACATTGGGGAAGAGGTCCATGAAGCTGTTCGGGAGGTGATTGTAAAGCTTGCTTTCCCAATAATCTACAGCTATCTATACTTACATTTCACTCAAGACGTAAAAGTCTTTACCAATTCATAGATTGCTATTTATTTTAACTTTCATAAAAATGAGAATGGGTCACAATTATTCCTCCTCCCCCGTGACATACACAATCTCTTTTTCAGAAACTGTTTACGATAGCGCAACAATACTGATGATAGCAGAAGTCAGTTGTAGAAACACAAGTGTGATCTAGTCCGACGGTGTGTTAACTTATACCTAGTTTAAGATTGCGAGAACAAAAGTTATATCGGTAAAACTTTGTCATAGACATCATTAGAGTAGACGTCTTAAACGTTTCGGTTGTCCATATACTGTCATCTTCGGGGTAATCTTGCAATAGACTCATTTGTTAATAATATTAAGCCTGATGATGTTGTCACTTGATCATACAAACGATGTGCGAAGAAAATCATCAACAACGAAAATGGATGAGAATCCAGACCTGGCTCCTTCTGATTTTCATTTCTTTGTGCCGCTGAAAGGTTATTTGTCGGGTAAAGGGTTTGAAGACGGCACGAAGTTCAAGAGGCATTACGGCAGTATTTTCCAAATTTGGATCGCACCGTTTACGAAGAGGGTTTACAGAAGCTTGTTCCACGCTGGGATAAGCGACTTAACATTGGCGGCGATTATGGTGAAAAGTAGCTGACAGTTCACGCTTTTACTTAGTGTATGTTTGATTTCTATAAATAAAGTTGTCTGTTTGTAATTCACAAATGTACCTTAGTAACCGGACACCCCTCGTATATACAAAACTTCTTTTATTTAGTTTTGAGACGCACCAACAATAAATATAGAGAGTTTTTGTTCACTTTCTTGCGAAAGCATTCACAGATTCATCCGCCATTTTAATGAAATACATTGTGCGACCCTCAATTGCTTCATCTACGCTCGTCTTTCACCCTTTGGAAAGCACGGCCAGATTCTAATTGAATATTTAGGGATGTTTGCTGGCCTACTGTTTACCCACAAATTGCTCCATACATAAAATATTAGTTTCGTTTTCTTCGCGTTTAAAAGGAGAAAAAAACGAACGGAAAAGAAACTTAAAACACGACAGCATATTTTCTACGCATAAATGGGTCGGTTTCTCCCGCCTATCTCTCCGTCTCAAAGAACTATTTATTTCAGTCGATCTTCCGCTAATTACATCATAAATTATGCGCGCCATCCAGCGAAAGTGGGGCAGGGAGTGACGGAAAAAAATGGGAGTGTACCATGCGGAAAAAACAAACGGCCCAAGACGGTAGAGGCGGTTTTAGTAGTCCACGGGATTACTTTATAATGTGTAGTAGACAAGGAAGAGGGCGATAAATTCTTTTCCGTTTATTTCAACTTCTTTTTTGCGGAGGGCGACCTCGAAGTGTAATAAAAATTTCATTCTCCACCGCCCTTCCGTCGCTCCAAGATATAGAAGCTAACCGTCTAGCAAATTTCTTAATCTAGCTAACATTCGCGTGAAATACTCCAGCATTGTGTGTCGTAATCCCGTCTTAATCGCTACAAGAGCAACAAAAAGCCCCACCCATTGTTAGTTGGGGAGCTGGACAACGTTAAACCTGATAAATTGTGTTATAAAAGAGGCAATCAATCATTCAACATCAATCAATTTATATTACCCATAAAATAAAAAACACAATGACATATTTTACACTAAAATGTTATTTACATCCAAACAATCGCACACGTAAATTAAATACGTCCTAAATAATAAAAAAAAAACAGATTCAGCCGCCTAAATGTGGTTTAAATATGTCCCGCGCGAGCGAGCGTCAAAATCAAACTATGTATTTATTGGCGCGTTCCATCGATAACAATCGTTGGCAGTGCATTTTTGCATAAAATTTCCCCAAACGGTCAAACTAGTTTTGCACCAAATTAATAACGACATTTTTAGATTCACACGCCCATTGTTATTGGAGATATGTCAATTTTACTGCGATATTGTTTTCGATAACGTGTGCTATTATTATTATTATTCATATCTCATTTATAATTTTCATGCATCATAAATGAAAAAGTTCCTATTTTCCACGATATTAATTTATCCTTTTTCGAATATCCGCACGAATATAATGGCAAATTGACAGATACCGTGTAGCGACATCTACCGTTACTAAAATGGACTAAACTGCTTGTTTGACAGAAATGCTAGATTTGTCAATTTTACTGCGATATTGTTTTAGATAACGTGCGAAAATACGTATTAGTATATTTATAATTCTAATATAGAATAAATGAGAAGTTTCCATTTTCCATAATTTTCCGAAATCCTTTCTATATTTTCTACGACTTAAATGACGTCCGAATTGTTTGATTTGTGAACGAGATGCAACAATCAATAAACATAACTGTGAAACTTGTAACGAAGGCAAACAAACAAGACTACCTTTTCCCAGAAAGGGATCCCAGGCAAATGATATTTCGGAAGTTGTTCATACTGACTTTTGTGGGCCAATGGAGGTAAAATCTCTTGGAGGAGCTAAGTATTTTCTTATTTGTGAAGATGGTTATAGTAAGATGGCGTTCGTTTATTTTGTACAAAGGCAGGATGAAGTTTTTAAGTTTTTCGAACAGTTTAGAAACTTAGTGGAAGCCCAAACAGGAAAGAAGATCAAGCTTTTGAGGAGTGACAATGGAGGTGAATTTTGTGGAGCAGTTTTTGACAATTTTCTGAAACAGTTGGGCATAGTGCATCAACTTACTTACTCCTTACTCACAAGAACAAAACGTTTAAATAGAACCATTTTGGAAATATCACGATGCATGTTGTTTGATGCAAAACTAGAAAAAAAGTTTTGGGCAGAAGCTGTCAACACGGCAGTTTACATTCGGAACAAATGTAACAAGACAGCTTTTGAAGTGTGGCGTGGTAAGAAACCAGATATCAGCAATTTAAGAATTTTTGGCAGTAAGGTTATGACACACATTCCAAAAGTCAATAGATTAAAATGGGACAAGGAGTCGAAGAAAATAGTTTCAATGGGATATAGCGAAACAAGTAAGGGCTATAGACTGTACGATCCAGAGACTGAAAACATATTAATATGCAGAGATG
>JARFOC010007014.1:0-11087 GCA_031763485.1 Osmoderma eremita | reverse complement strand
ACCAAATTAGGGTCTGTCAAATAGTGTAATATGTCTGAATTCAAAGTCCTTCTCTCCTTTATGCTATATATCAATGCTGACTTATTTTTTTAAAATTTCTACACGACCCTTTTTCAATTTTTTGCTTTTTTTTGTTGAGAGTTTTTTCATTCATTCCCTTTCTGACTAACACGGTGGAATGGGGATTATACGTTTCTAATCAAAAAAAAAAATATCAGTTTCCTTTCTATATTCTGTATTCTAGGGCACAGCAGCTCTCAATCTCAAGAAAGTTTAAATTAAAATTAAAGAAAAAGCATCCCCCATAAAATTACTAATTGGGTATATTGTTACTTACACTTACCTGTTTTTTATTTTTATTTTCAATGTTCCTTTAGAACTTTATATATCTATAAACACAATGTTTTGTACATAAGAATTTCTGGTATGGATTTTTCATTTACCGAATTACCGGTAAATTTTTTAATTTACCCTTAAGTTTATCGAACGTTTTTTTGTCAATTTACCGGTAAACCGGTATACAATCCTTAGCCCTGACACAACTCTAAAAAGGCACATCGAACTTGGTCCTGTTTTTGAACTACTGACAAAAGTTTAGACACCCACCTGGCACTTATATTATTTATATGCAGATGATCTTGCAAAACACGGTGCACACTGCTTTTTGAAAGCCCAAGTCTTGAGGCAATTTTCCTTACTTTTAATCAACGGTCACCCAACACTTCCTCCTCAATAAGACCAATTGTTTCCGCTGTGAGCGTTTCAATCGGTCGACCTTCATGTCCAAGATCTTCCACGGTTTCTTGTCCAAAACGAAAGTCTTTCACCCAGTTCTTTACTGTGCTATAAGAAGGGAAAGTTGTTTCCCATATATATATTTTCTGAGAGTGAATGACTTATGAACAGAAATTTTATCACACTTCTGTATTCGACTTTTGACATTGTTTTAAAAGGTGTGACAGGTCCTATTTAAGCGCCTGTCATTCACAGACTATAATTTGCGGCTTTATGTAACTTGCTGGTGGGGTACACAACGAGTGGGGCAGTAGGGTGGGACGTGTCCAACTATGTCAGGCCAGATCATTCTGAGACCGCCCTTGCACTTCACAGTTTTTTTTTTGTCATAGTTGTTTTTGAACCTATATTATTGTATTTTTTTTTGAAAATCGCCTATTTTTTCATTCAAAAAGTCGTATCTACGGAAAATAAAAAATTTTGAAAATTCGTGGAAAATTATTCAATATAATAATTCACAAAAACAGAAAGTGTATTGATACAAAATATTTGAATTTTCTGTTGGAGAATGGGGGTGGCATGGCATACATACCTACTATAAAGTAATTGGATACGGTGGCTTGAAATAGTAGAACTAAAACAAAACATACCCTCACCGCCTAAAAGTGTGAAAGTCTCTGGGTACGTATTTCATTTGAATAGAACATTTTTTATTTCAATTATGTGTAGCGATGGATATTTGCATACGACGTGCACTCAGTATAACAATCGGTAATATACTGAATAGCTGAACGAAAACAAAGTAGCTTGGGTCCTCGTCCGATTAGTCATACAGGTTCTCGTAAATGCTTACAGATAAGCCTTCTATTTATTAAGACCTTCTGATAGTATATCATTTAAGCTACTACATATTATTTGTTCGATTTATTTCTCAGACTTAGGCTGTATATCTAGAAACACTCGATAAAAGATATCTTACGAATATGAATGAAGATTGAATAATGAATACTGAGCATCCTTGAAGACATTTGCCAGTTTACTAATTAATTACAATAGTTTGTTATGGCTATAATCTATGAATATAGGCTATTTGCGAAAAATAGATTTAAATTGTTTCCCTAGAAACATGGATATTTTGTTTATTTCAAAATACATTTTAGTTACCTAAATAAATTTATTCTGTTAAAATAATGTAATGAGAGAATCAGAATTCGTTTCAAGCTGGAAAGATCAAAGATTTTATTTTGTCGCTGGCAAGGTAGCAAAGTATCCACTCCAGAAGAAGTAATTATTCATCACTCCATGCCATATGGCGTCCGCACATGTAATATTGCACTGTATACGGTACAACTTGGGATTAACCTATTAATCTTTGCAAATAACCATTTTAATCATACTGCTTCGTGTTTGCGAACATGTGTAGGTACTTACTTTACTATTCATAATCGAAAAACTCTCTGCCAGACACTTTTAAAAATTGTGGTCGTTGTGATTTGACAGACCGACCGACAGCCATTAGCAATATGAACGGATGATATCCGAGTATGCCATTAACACGAAGGGCTCATGCCGAGGGTGTTTTGTGCAAATGTTTCGCCTTTAATGTTACGTATTTGGCACATTTATGCAATGAGAGCGTCTGTTACTTTAATTGGAGCGTTGTGTTTCGGAAATTGGTTAGCATATAACAAGAGGCTCTCAAGAAAAGAAAACAGATAAGCAAGAAAGTGTTTACACACGTCAAAAGAACACGAGAAAGAAATAAACTAATATTAGATAATTAGTTAAACTACATTATTAATAAATACACTTAACATTCAGTAATTAAATCGTGAAAATTATTACTAAGAAATTCTGAGATAAAGTAGAAGCATTTTTTTAATTTAATAAATTTTCATCATCTTTTTTAAATAAGTTGAGGAAGATATTTACAATTTTTGGTAAGGCGTTAAAACTGCCGCATAATAATGTGTACTATTTCTGCTTCTGGTTCGTCTTAAATAATCTAATCTTATGTTGTCATTGAGTCTCGTCGGGTAGGTGTGAAAGTGTTGTAGTTACTAATATTTTCTTTAATAAAGAGGATACATTCCAAAATATGTGCGCAAGGTGTTGTTAGTATTTGCAAGGATTTAAAGGCTGCTTTGGAATCATGGCTATATCCTAGGCCAGCAAATAACCTAACACACCTACGCTGGATCGCAAAGACATCCTTTAAATGAACCGAATGGCCCCAAACCAATATTGCGTAAGTCATAGTTGAATGAAACTGCGCAAAGTAGACTATCCTTAAATATCTCAGAGATAGCTTGAAACACAAAGACCTTATCAGAAAAAAACTTTTTCATAAGTTTCGTACATAGGTCATCAACATGAGAACGCCAGGTCAGTCCGTGGTCCAGCAGAACACCCAGTAACCCCGTAGAAGAATTTTCTGGCTATTTTAAATGAGAAAATTGACCTGATTAAAAACTACGTTAGTTTTTAGTGTTGTTGGTCCATGATTGCGCACACTACTTTATTGTTTAACATTTGTGATTATACCCCCAATCACTGATATAAATTTTTGAAGCAGGATATTAACTTCATTATTTTGGAATTACAGTAGAACCTCTATTATTCGAGTCTCTCCCACCGAATTCCGATTTACCCGAGTACATTAGGACATAAACTTGTTGAATGACCGCTATGCAATGCGTAATTGTTTCTTCCACAAAAGAAATTATAATTATACACACGCAAATGCATAAATATCCGTTATTAGCAGGGAGAGGTATCGCAAATGCGATGACGTCAAGTGTAGACAGCAATTTTGGGATATTAAAATTATATTGATTTGATATGGAAATACAATTTAGGTCAGCTTAGAATTCATATTTCTATTTTGTTTTAATTTCAATATTCAGCGCGCGGTGTGGATTTTGAACTGAGTGTGTCCCTGAAATTACGAACGAATTTACTGAAAGGTGAGTGGGTCACCCCGTTTGCGGTGCCCCTCTCTGGCCATTAGAACTTGGATATTTGATATTTCGTGTCCAATAGATTTGTTCGTTTTATAATCCCTGTTCTGTGCATAGAAACAATGAACATTTAAATTTAAATTAAAAGTCAATTTCATTGAAATATATTTCATATACGGCTCCATCATTGCTTGTATAGATTTTTTGCCTTGGTTAGTATAGGGTAGCATTTATAGAAAAAAGCATAAAAGACTTTGGAATATTGAAGTGCTTTTATTACGTTTATAGTATCATAAAAATCAATTGCTGCATATGGTATCAATAGAAACATCTAAGTATGTATGCCCTACCAATATACATACGAGTCGGTTATTTATATATTATGCAAATTTCGCGCTTCCTATAAAATACTCTCGGCGAACAACCCTCAGAATCAGAGCTTGCGCGTAGCAGGGGATAGACGGGCCCGCCGTCCGCCGTCTGACTCAGAGCTCGTTTGTTTACGGAGCTTTGTCCCTACTATCACCATCGGCCGGCCTGTTGTTCCCGCCGCTTATTGCACGCCCGCTTTCCAGTGGCACCTTCGCGCAACACGCACACACTCTCCGCCGATACTCGCTCTCTCTCTCCTTCGGCGTGCGACCCATCCACTCGCTCGTTCACGGCTTTACCATTAGCTCATAACTAGTCTATGAGTCATTCGTTTGCCGGTCGTCGTTGTAGTCGGCACCGTCATCGCGTAGTATAGTCGACGTTAGCTGTACGCGCGCCAGTGTTTTGTTTCGTTGCGTTCCTCGTCGTAATTTTTTCCGTCTGAGCGTCCGTTCATCTGTTTTCGTGTCGCCGCACGAGAAGTGATATTAAATGGGAACACTGCCTACTATTATTATTTCTAATGCTACCACTAGTGGTTACTATTATTACTATAACTCGTATAGAAACTGATGCTCTCTCTGTATTTCGAACCGAGATTTTACGGCATGTCGCATAAGTTACTGTCGCGCTGATGGACTTCGGCTCGTGAATTATTTTTAGGGAACCGGAGAGAGAATTATATTAGTGTGTTGGGATCTTCGACATTCTCCGTCCGTCCTCTTCTTGCTAACTATATACCGCCCTACTTGTCAACATTTTTTCTTATGATCCTCTTTAGAAGAGTCGGGATATATTAAAGCGTCTATGACGTTATGCGTCACGTATTTTATATGCTCAACAATAACATCAATTGAACTTTGATGCATCTGTGTTATCGTCGCCGCGGTTGAGACTTCTTATATTTACTGTCGCAAGTGTGTTCCTGCACAGTGGAGTGTTTTGACGACCGTCGCTGCAGTTTTGTTGTTGTTAAATATCTACTGTATAAATTCAGAAGAGTTCTTGCTTACACAACGATATCAGAACGAAACCCGGAAGAAACTTGAGAAGTTGTTGTTCTTGTTATACCAACACCGTTATCATTGGTACCAAAGGTAATACACTCTTCTATACATTTATATTGCATTTTTTCTTATATATTTTTAGGTTATTATTTGAATAATATCGCATAATAAAATGTTATGTATTTTAGATTAGATTAGCTAACATGTGCATTATTTATGATTTGTGAACATACATACATACAGTTGGCGCTTACATTCCTTTTAATATGGAAAAAGAAGAACAAATATAGGATTTACTGCACTGAGCAAAAGAATTACTTCGTTCAAATAAAAATTGTTTACTTCAAAAACATTTTTCGTTTGTATACACTCAACATTGTATTGTTAATCCAAACATGAAAAACGTTAAAGCACTAATAAAATGCTTGATATGTTTTTTACCACCGCCTTAAATCAGTCAATCAATCATCCAATACTTAAAAATTTTAAACGTATTCTTTTGATGCAACTAATTTATGTTGCTTTAAATAACAAAGGTGTTTGACATTTTTACAGCAGGCAGAAAGAATGAATACGTTTCATTAAAGCAACTTCAGATATGTATTGAATTAAATTCCCATAGTCTTTGGATTAAATTTTGATGTTAGTTGGTGAAACAACATCATCCATGGGCAGTATTCAATTCAAACGATAATGCATATTCTTATAATCGTTAGAACTTTAACGTCAATTGAGAAAAGTGTTTGAAGAAAAAATTAATGATATTGGTGAAAATATAGGATTGAAATGGGCGACAGTGAAATGTATCTATTAGATAAATAATGTCAAAAATTGGTTTATTGTCAACAAAAGCATGCATCGCAAATCAATCATTTGTAAAAACTAGAATCTCATATTACATATTCAATAAAATCGTATAGAAACCGATTGTCCAATAACGTCTTATCAATTATGTACGTTTTTATCTCTAATTTGTTGTATAAAATACTTAAAAAATGAACAAATAGCTACGTAAATACATTAACAATACTTAATTAAAGATAGCCTTCTAAAACAAATATTTTAAATAACTTGCTACTTCCCAGTAAAGCACGGATGTACTTTTGGAAGCCCCATTCAACTAATACGCCATTTACTGGAAACAAATCTCATTTTTATTTCTAATTTGAATGATACGCACACACACAATGATAGGCACACATATTTTTACTAAAATACAATACTTACTGTTACTTGAAAATCCAACAACAGCAAAAGCTTGGGTTTAGTTTGAATCAAACAAAATAAAAACATCAAAAAGAAGATTGCTCCGGCAGTAGTTAATGTAATTTAAGTAAACTCTCCAAAGGTTTACAAACAAAAGTTGTTTAAATTTAGCTAAAATTGATCAGCACTTCGATTGATTCTAATTGATTGTAATTTACTCAGTGTACACTTTCATTAAAAGAAAACAATAAATTTTGGATGTATAAAACATACACAAAATAAAGGTTGCATACATGTACTTACTTTACAAAGGCTTATATACACCTTCAGCGCCCAACAATTTGGCTTTGCCTGTTTTGGTCGAAAGTAGCATTTACTAAATAAAATTTAATATCTACAACAGACGGGGTTTTCTGGGATACGCCGATGATTTCAGAAGTTTTGCTTGAATTGAGACAAATGAAAAATAACATCATTAGCAACTGGTTTCATTTCATCCCTAATGCTGAGACAAGTCTTACTCAGCCTTTTGCATTGGTAAGAAATGGGCTTGAATATAGTTCTCCGGTATGGTTTTCCCTACTACGTGTAGCCAAATTTTGCTATGGAGAAAATACAAAAAACGTTTTTTTTTTAATTTCTAAATTACAAAATCGACGGGGATATTGCTTGATGGTCATAATTTCTAAACTTAGCCAGGGGCAAATTCAGCGTTTAATCATATTATTTTAATTTTAAGTCTAGTCTGATTTTAATGTAATAGTAATGTTCGATTTGTTATTACATTTAGATTAACTAATGATAGTACTAATGTGACTTGTATATCACATAACTAAAAAAATTAGTAACTCAATTAACGAAGTATATCGGAAGAATTGATTAGTTTTTTTTTTGTATATACTTTACTTTTACTTATATTTTTTAAATATATTTTTATATACTTCATCTTTTTCATATAATAAAACACCTTCAAGTTATAAATGTATGTTTTAGTTATTACTGCTTCCGTAAATTGCTGTAATCCTGTTGGGAAAATAAATTATTATTATAATGCCAAGGTAAGAAACAGTTAGAGTATTAAATACAGAACTGGAAAAAAGTCGGAACTGTGAAACACTGTGGGAGAAACGTAATGGTTTGGGGGTGTACCGAGTTTGGGGTATTTATTTTTGCGACTACAATAAATCCTTTTGATTTGCACTACCTTATTATTTTAATAGCTAACTTAGAAACTAGTGCAGAAACATTCTAGCTTGTGGATTCATTTATCTTTAAACAAGATAACGATCCCAAGCGCAACTCCCATGTTGTGCGAGAGTGTTTGTTATATAATATGCCAAACATGTTCAATCTCCACCCCAGTCCTAACCAAATATTTTAGATTTGGGAAGAAATTTTAGGTAAGCTGCATAAACGAAATATTAATAACAAAAATGAACTGAAAGAAGTGTTGCAAAAGGGGTGATTGAAAATCGAATGGACAGTTACCCAAAAGTATTGGGGGGTTACCCAAAAGAAGTTAAATATCGTGTTAAAGTTGCTCAACATGATTAGTATAATGGACTTCCTAACATTGCACATGGATTTTTGTAAGCTCGACTATACTATTTGATTAAAAAAATAGTTCATTTTCAATGTCTTTAATATGAAATTTTGAAACTGTGTAGGTACTACGTTTACTGATTTGCTTTCAAAATCGTGCCTTTGACAAAAACTTTGATGTTGATGAAGGTGTATGTAGATTTTTGTTAGTAAGTGTACACTTGGTATTTTCCTTCTAATATGTAAAAAAATATATAGCAGCTTACTAAACTTAATGCATTTGGAACAAAACGTAGTACATCAAATTTTGTCTGTGTATAAAAATAGCAGTTGATAAAAAATAAGATAAACATTACATACATTATAAATTAATTTTCTGGGTAAATATTAACACTGGCTTTTATTCGTATATAGTCCTTATTCGCAACAATATCACAAGTAATATCAGCCAGGCAAACTGCCGACCCACCGCTAACAACTAAGTCTCTTGGGAAATGGACACCCATAAAGAACCTACAATTTTCTATAGATGGAACATATTAGCGGTGACAGTTTCCTTTTCATGGAAGCTTTTTTATGGGGGTCGACGTCCTCTTATTATACTAAGCTATTATATTAACATTACATTCATCACTTCAACATTCCACTCTTCCTTCCCCATATTCTCTGCGTCATTATCCTGTTAATAGAAGTATATGTCGGTAATGGAGATATTTCCTTTCCTGCGTTACATTAAGTCATGGGACTTGTTTGACAGTGAGAGCCCACGTGCTCTCGAAACATACAGGGTAATAACAATCAAATAATATATAGCCTGTTCCAATTAAGATAACGTATGTTTGGTTCACCCTGGCGATATGAAACATCCTCCTGTATATATGAAAATAATTTTCATGTATAGCTTTCCCTGTATGTATGTAGCGGATTTTATTGAATATATTTGTGGAGTGTGGAATTCCCGATACTGTGTATTATGAAACTTGAAATATGAACTATTGGATTAAAAGTTTATTCTAATTTGATTGTGAGTGCGAATGTTTTTTTACTTACTTTTCTATACTTTTACGTAGCTTTCTTTTGTTTTCTTCTGATACGAGTATAATAAATTGTATACCTACTTAGAGCAAACAAGGAGGTGTATGAATGTTCGTTTATTAGAAGCGATGTATTTGTTAATAAGGTAATTCAATGATAACAATATGTTTTAAGAATTATATGCATATCCAAAAATAAATTTTACTGATAATGCAATATCCGCATTTCCTAGAAGATTAAAATTTCTTTGTTGTAACAATCAAATTACTTCCCAGTCCTCCCGATGTGTTTTTCCCATGCCCTCTGAGATATAGAGCCTAATAAACACGACCAAATATAAGCGAGAAGTGTCGACAAACACGTAAGGCAGTTGTAATTTTCATGCGGTCCTTGTATGTATTAAACGTTATTCAAGACACAACTTCCGCCGTGATTCATTATGTTTACAAGCACACATGTTCGTCGAGCTCTTACGCACGACATTTCTGGAGAATCGGTAGTTCGTAGGAACGGTTTGGTGTTTTCCCCGTCTATGCAAATTTCAACATCTGCTTTCGGTCTCGAATATATCTGTGTAAAACCACTTCGAAAGGCTCAAACGTCCTCGTGAATGTCAGCATGTGCTTATTCACCGCATACAGCAGCAGTGGCAGCCGTTTCCGTTTTCTGTTGTATAACACAAAAGAGCAGGTGTGTGGACAGCCTACTCAAATTGGAAACCCGGGTGATTGTAAAATAGATTTAAAAATTGGCTGATTGAAATTAATATAATCTAACATATGATAAATACCCTACCCCTCATAATACGAACACTTTAAATTTTAAAGAGGATGACATACTTAAGTTAAATTAAAATAAAAAATAGAACTCTTATTGTATGAGTAATAGATTGCAACATGCAATAGCAAAAATAAATTGTACAAAATATGTAATACATACAGGGATTTTTTTGTAACGTTACACATAGGTAATACATTAACGCGTGGTCAGTGCGAAAAAAAACACAATTCTTTGTGTTAAATATTTCTTTATTAATTTAATAATTTATTTTTTTTATATATATTCATACACACACAATCACACATTAAATACATTTTATTGAAAAGTGGAAAATTTATTAAAATTACGAACAGGTAATACAAAGATGAAAAGGTGGCAATAATAACGTGGTGTCAGAAGTTTAATAATTTAAGATGGGTTAGGGACATGTTTTCAGTTATCCTGAAGGCCTATAGCATGTGCGACAACTATGCTCAATATTTATAACAAATTCAAAGCAGATGATTGTGTTCTCACACCAGAAAAATAAATAAAACCAATCACGTTTCAACAGAACACATCAATCTGAATGTCCTTAGTTATGTAGAGGAACGGTATGTAGGATCGCTTTTAAATGTAGACACACATTATGAAGTAACATACAGTTCGATATACAAAACCGTGAAAGAATTCAATTATAAGCCATACAACAAATCATCCGGAGCTGTTCGGGGAAGATAAAATAAACCGAACAGATTTTTTCCAAACAATGTTTAATTTGTTACATGAAAATTTTTGAATAAAACACTTTTTACTGACGAAGCTACATTTACGGACATTTACCTTTGTTTTTTTGTTTTAACTAACAATTACAATAAAATAATTTCTGCATTCAAAGTTTAGAGTTTGCATTTTATTGAAAACATAACCAAATTCTACTATATCGTAATATTTTAACAGTTTCACAGTAGGTAATAAATAGTGAGGTCAACATCAGAACTTCCGGGTTATTTCCTACATTTATTCATTGAAAAATACTAAATTTGATTTTCTTTAATCCATTAGTTATTGATCCCGTACAAATCTTCATGCAGAAAACCTGACAAGAATGCAGTACTCTAAAAAGATCAGCTGATTTAATATAGCTGGCAGGGATTCTTTTATTTTCGCTTCGAATTGTTTTAAAATTTTGTTATCTGTCTTTTCTAACATTAAATATTGTTTAGAAAATCGAATATCGTCAAAAATCTTGGAATAATGGAACTGTGCAGGTGAGCCAGGAATTTAATAAAATTACTCATGAATACCCCAAGGATATTTTTCTTGACAATGAGTCTGATAATGAGAATACAAATTTAAAAGCTTTAATAGATGGGTGTACGGAATTGTAGGGACTGGCGTTTTTTACACTTCTTCGTTTAATAAATAATAGAACCAGGACACTACTTATCACAAATTTATTTCGGATTTT
>JARFOC010007013.1:0-36299 GCA_031763485.1 Osmoderma eremita | reverse complement strand
TTTCGCAGTTTTATTGCCAACATTAATTCCATTTTTGGAATTCGATTTCTCGTTTATTGATGGTGGTTGGCAATACCTGGGATTGGTACTAAGGCTTGCGGCCATCTTGTTTCTTGCCAAATTCTCAATGACCTTTTCGCTCCCGTGGCTATACCTATACTTCGCACCGTATAGGGTTCTGGTTGACTAATCTTATTGAATAGTAGAATGAATCGAATAGATGGGATATTTCACTTTAATAATTCAATTTGCTACCTATATTAAATTCAAAACGAAAGTATGTAATGGGCACGTGTACTGCGCACAAATTCGACAACGATAATATAAGATCAACAAAAACACAACGAGATGGTGAGAAGGGTCGTAACAGCATATAGGTTTAATTTCGATCTCATTTCGTTTAGTACATATATCTATCTGGATCGCGTTTATGCGAAAGAAAATAGAAATAAAAAAAAAGGAAAAAATAGGAGCCTTTAAAAAAAAACGAAAAATACAGCATGTATTCGCAATGAAATATGTGACTGGAGATTAAATAGATAGGGCTACTTCAAAACGCAAACTCATTTAGGCATTGATTATAAAAGCGGGGAACCCCTCGTCTGGTGGTCGGCGCTCGTCCCACCCCTCCCGCGTTTTCAGTCATTCGCTCCGTTCCGTGTTCCCTTACGTATAACGCGTAAAAGAAGAATATCCATTACGAACGCAAACAAAAACACGAAACGGCCAGACCGCAGGAGCGGGAACAGCGACGGCTGCGCTGGTGTCATCTTCTGGTTACATACGAAATTAAATAAAATGAAAAACGTCTTTAGGTTGACATGTTCCGTCGCATGACCGCCGCTTGGGGCGAGAATCGCGCGATTCCCGGCCGGCACCGAGGCAGACCGTGATCCTTACGGCTAGTGGCCCTTTCATGAAAATAACTGTCATCTATTTTGTAGATAAGATCGTAATTGAATCGGCTTGACGGCAGATTTGCACACGGAGGACCGCCGCCGTTCACTCGACGGAGTATGGGGGTTATACACTATTATTTCGAATCTCTCTTACTCGCTCGCACACGTTCTGTCCGTATACAGGGTGCGTAAAAAGTAACGCACATCAAAATGTTGTAAACATGCTTATTGAACGTTTAGTCAACTGTTGACGCTTGTACTGAGTGGTTATTTTTATATAATTCATGATATTTTCAGGAAATTCATTAATAAAGTTTAAATTTTCAGAAAATATGTGACAGAAATGAAAGTTTTAAGAACTACATTGATTTTATCTCCCCGATACGAGGGATGCCTTTTATATTTCGGGAATAGAGAACAGAAACTAAAATTAATCATAGCACATGGCTTTATTGTTTTACAAAATATTTTCCATGAAGATCAATACACTTTTGCATGCGTTTGAACCAATTTTCCAAGCACTTTCTCCACTCCGATTAAGGTACGATTGCGGCCACCGAAATGTGCACGAATTTTTTTTACAGTTTGATTTGAACTTTATGTAATAGGCGTCCTTTAAACGTAATCAAAATTTCAATATTATTTGTTTACGTCAAAAAATTTTTTTCAGGAAAAACCGTGTTTTGTGAAAAATGCCAAGACACCTTTCGCGAAAGCAAACAGCCAGAGCCATTGTGAAATTGCATATTTCAATTGAAAAAACCTTGGCAGGAAAATAGACTGCAACGACCGCTTAGGATAGGAATTGGAAGAGTTTCTGAAGCTCGTGAAGATGTAGATTTGGTAAATTTTATCAGACAGATTCCATTTTCTACAGCAGTAAGAGCTCATTTAAAAAACTTAAACAGCGCGGTTTGAACAATTATGCAGCTGCGAAAAAAACATATTTGACTGATGAAAACAAAGTAAACCGACTACAATTTGCTAATCAGTTTATAAATGCCGATGAAGAGTTTTGGAGTTCTATAGTTTTTTCAAACGAAAAATGTTTTCCATCTTGTAATAATGGCAAATTACGCGTCTATAGGCCAAGAAATCGTAGATTTGAGGAAAATTACACTCATTCAACGGTAAGTTCTGGCCGCTTTTCGGTTAATTTTTGGGGACGGATAAATGTTCATGGACCTGGAGTATGCTGGAAAATAGATGGACGTTTAACGGGCGAACACTATAGAGAAATATTGGAAAATGTTTTGTTACCATCCGTGATGACTACTTTTCCCAACAATCTCGTTTTTCAACAGGCAAGAAAAATAATTTAATTTTGAGCTTAAAAATAAAATTACACTTTTTTCTGTCTTAGAACAATTGCCCAGTTCACACTGCAAGGATTGTAAGACAATGGATGGATGAAAATGCAATTGATTTACTACCTTGGCCTTCGAGAAGCCCGGATTTAAATCCGATTGAAAACATCTGGGGAAATATGACAAAGAAAATAATTCTGCAGATTTTAGGCCGAGAAATGCGGGGGAACTTCAGGACACTGTTGAAAATGCTTGGGAGAACCTTATTGAGGAATATGACATGAGGACACTAATTGCAGCTATAAGTTATTTAAAAAACGTTGATTTTTAAGATTTAAGAATTGCCTGGTTTTTACATTTTTGATTTTCTTAACTAATTTCAATTTAGCATTGCGCCTAATAGATTTATTACCATTTTGTTATATTTGATATATGTGTATTTTACAAAATAAAAAAAAAGTTGCTCCGTTCAGGAAAGTCACTGGATGAAGCCAAATTCAATCTATGGAAAAATAGGGAAATTTGTCTCAAGTATCGTGCACATTTCGGTGGCCGCAATTGTACATAGAACAACTGCTGCGTCTCAATTAGAAGACCCAAACTTCAGACCTCATCCCAAACCATTTTTTATCGGGGACTCGAAACGATTTGTATGCCACAAAAAAGGAAAGGTCCCGTTCCGATGTTTATTTTTACACGCTCTGTAACGACATAGAGACAGTATCGGGATGATTGGCTTTCTTCGACGAATTGATTGATATGCTCGTCTACTGTAATCCTCTGCCTTTGTTGTAAGAATGTTTACTTTCAATTTCCGCGAGCAACTTATAGTCCAATCAGCAAGGACGGGAAATGGATACAACGTAACAGGGACAAGTGGGCAGAAATAGAATTTAAAAAAGAATTTCCTTTAATTGAAACAACAAAAATCCATTGCAGAAATGGGAAAAAAAGTAGCAGGCTATTAGAATCTTTTATTTTTTGTTTTATAGTGACGGAGGGCTCCCCGAAAAATACGCGTACTAATACATGAATCCCTTCATCACCGCTTGTCCCCCTTAGCAAGTGACAACCAATGATGCGAACTCTTAAAATTAGAGTAAAATATCCGCTTTTGGTCGCAGGTTAACAACCGATCAAGAATTGGTTCATGGTAAGACGACTTAATCTAGCACTTGACAATCCAATTAAATAAATTAGAATCATTTGGCATTACTTTGTAAGTATCAGAAAAGTGGAAGACGGCATACGAAAACAGTTTTCTCCTTCATATAACTACGCTACGAAGGGCATTCCGCAAGGTTCTCCACTGGACCCAACTTTGTTTTTGGTATATGTGGCGAATATGCCTGACATTTTGAATATGTGTATCCCCTATCAACACGCAGATGTCAGGTCCTGTGTTATAAAAGGTACAGATTTTACTAAATTATGCAATTTCATGTTATTTTAAATCTGCGTAATTCGGTAAACAGCGACTTCCTAGTATCGTATTATTGTAGTCATGTGCACTTCAGGATTATATACTGTACGCTTGCCTGGGGGTTCTCCAAAAATTTCATCCGTGTGTTCAGCCCACAAATGAAAATTATAAGACGTTTCTTAGGAAAACCAGCAAGTGCACAATGTCACCCATTATTTCAAGAATTGGATATTCTATCTTTACCAGCCCTCCCTTTAGCCGCGAGTATCAGACAATAAGATTATACGATAAATTGCCAAACTATATGAATAACAAACCAGGCTTCCAGCAGTACACGGGTGCTCTGAAGACGTTCTTGCTCGACAGATGTTTATACTCATATGAGAAGTTCGTAAATGTGTCACAGTAGGTGTATTTCCTTGTTAGGTTTTTTTCGCCCATTTGTTGCTGGACTGTTTTGACTTGTGCTGCATATCTACAGCTGTTTAATTTTTTAAATATTTTTTTTTAAATTACTTTATACTAATTAGAATAAATTATCTATTTTTGACAATGCGTTTGTGAAGTGATCTATTAGCAATAAATAATTATGAGCTGACAATGAAAGGTAACCAGTCTCGTAACTGAATGAAACTTTACATATTTGATCTATTTTACGGAAAACCATTTTCCGTAAAATAGATCAAACCCGTTTCCATCAAACGGTTTTACTGGGCGAACTCGACCGCTGAAAATTAGAATGTTTTCCATTTTTCGCTAATAAATTCGTAACAGGTGTACAAAAAAACTATTGATATACACCTATAGTCATATGGAATTTGGATAGAGCCACCAAAATATGACGCCCTGATTGGAGGAATACTTTCGAAAAAAATTTAAAGCGCCCCATGCAGACGAACTAACTTGATTATCTGGGTAATGGCTTAGAGTCATTTCTAGTAGATACTGGACCACGAGGTCGTTTTGATCAAATCCATGGATCCAACCCTCTCCTCAATCTACCATAGAGTGTATCTCCTTTTGGATGGACATCTAAATACTAACTCTTCCTATGAAAACCATTGATATGATTCAACTTCTCGTTGTGGCGAAGTATGTACGAGTATGGTAATTATTAATATTGAACTAAAACTAGTGGTAACAACATTACAAATTGCGCCTTCATCGCTAAAATGAAACAAACCACATCCACAGACAGCTTTATAATGATAAATATTCTAGCTAACGCTAATCATCGTTTCTTGTAACAAACTACGTACATTAAATCGCAGTTCTCGTCGCTTTAGCGATGAAATCACCCGAAGTCACGGGGATCCTGAGTACGTGCTCTACTCCAGAAACACAGAATTATACCCGGCTAACTTTGGCCTCTCCAAGAAGACAATTATTGCAACGGCACCGCTCCGGGAAAGTCTGCAAATTTATTCGCGATCTGGCCTCGGGACGACGTCGGGCATCTCTTTATTATGTAATTAACTTTGCCGTTTTCCTGGGGCCAATCTACACACAGGCTAAGGTTACACGACCGCGGCTACAGTGCTAAACGTGCTTATGAAGCGAGGCGCCTTTAAAAGCGTCAGATTCTCTAACTAGCGTTCTTTTCACAATACTCCCGCGTAATTATAGTCGACGACAGTTCTACGAAGTGGGGCAGAAAACGATACTAACGAGTCGTGTTTGCTCGTCGCAAGGACGCAAACTAATTTCGCCAAGTCGGAGGACATCGTCAAGAAGTCGAAATTCAATTGTTAATTGCGAGTTTGTGTATGTCGCTTCCATAATGCTGAAGTGTTGCAGGATTTTCCTGTAATTAACATCTATTCGGATTTTGCAACGCAGCACTACATAAATTGGATTAACGTTGAGTCAAGTTGGGTAAGTGTAAACTTGCGGTAATTGGCGACAAGACAAAATTCTTAAACGACAATACGGTTGGCGATGGGAATCCATGCATTCCTATCGCGACGTGTCCAGAATTAAACCATCTATTTTGAGGTGAGGGGTGATCCGATGCGATGTGTTTAATATTTAAATGTTTATTTGTTTTGAAAATTTTATTTTATCAAAAATAATAAATCAAAAAGAAATCAAATTTGAAATACGTAACTTAAAAGAACTTTTTAAATCTGGTCGTGGAAGAAAACGCATATTGAATGTTAAAAATGAACGATATATTATAAGAAAAATTAAGATTAATCCGGAATTAAGTGTTCCTAAACTAGCAACGGATGTCGAAGCAAGCGTTGGAAAACGCGTATCAAATGATACTATTCGTCGGGTATTGCATAAGTAAGCTTACAATGGTCGAGTTTGCCAACGAAAGCCTTTAATATCTAAAACCTTCTAAAACAAACCGTATTAAACGTCTGGAATTTACAAAGAAGTATATAATTCATTCTTTAGATTTTTGGCGAAGTGTTATACTCTCAGACGAATCAAAAATAAGTTTATTTGGCTCCCACGGTGAGCAAATGGTATGTAGGCAGCCGCGAACAAAGTTATCACAGAAACACATTCAACACACTGTCAAGCATGGAGGTGGTTCCATACCATTTTGGGGCTGTATGGCAGCTGTAGGTACCGGAAATTTGGAATTCATTGACGGTATTATAGACAAGACAAAATATCTTGACATACTTAAGAAAGATCTGAGAGCTTCAGCTATAAAACTCGGTATGCCACGGGTCTATTATCTTGAGCAAGACACTGACCCTAAGCTTACCGCATATATAGTCAAGCAGTGGTTAATATATAATGTACCAAGGTCGCTGCAGACTCCCCTCAATCCCCTGATCTAAATCCAGTTGAGCACCTGTGGGCGTAAGTAAAGAAACCTATGAAGGATCTTAACCCTAGCAACAAGGCGGAATCGCGACGTGAAATAATGAAAGTTTGGGAAAATATTTTCCAGACAGTGACACAGAAGCTTGTAGGCTCTGTGCCACGACGACTACAGGCTGTCATTAAAGCCAAAGGTTACAGTACTAAGTACTTATGCAAATGGAACTTAAATGTACGCTTAATTTTGCGGTAGCATAATATGTCTTTATTTTCAGTTTTTCATAACAGGTATGTTAATATCATTGCATTTTATTTTTTAATCGTGCAATTGAATTTGTACATGTATTGAAATATTACTTGTATTTCTTGTTGTATAAATATTATTTTATAAAACCACGCTGCTTTTATTTTTTGGTTGATGTACGCTCAATTTTGCGAGTGACTGTATATGGTAGCTTAAAATAGGAAATAGGTAAATGTAATTGGTTTATGTATCTTTCTTTTTGTGTACCAATAGCCCGTAACACTGACATCCATGTAGGGCAAAGGAGATTTCGTCAGTGAACAATATATTTTCTTTATAAAATTCTCATATTCATTACAACTTTCTATAATGGCTTCATAGAATTAAAAATGGCGATATTTATTTTTTCCAAATACTTCATTTGATTTCATCAACTTACAGTAATAATACATACCTACCTTAATTGAATATTTTCGGCTTTTACTTGGTGAAGGTCGATTACCAATAAAATGTTAATTATCCTTCACTAAATTTTTATTACAATATAACAATTGTTTCAGTGGCTTCTTCAGACAAACTAAAAACTAATATAATATAACTTTGTGGTTATTTTGACAAAATTGAAATATGTCAAATTTTTACCAAAAACAATATACATGTGCAAATTACAGTTAGTTAAAATTATAAGAACAAACAATTACTTACTAAAGATTTATAAATCAAAACGTAAATTTAATAAGGTGAATTATTGCATTCTAATTGATCGTTGAGTAATAACTTTGAATTTTTAAGTTTGTTGGTTTGTAAATGTTCTAACAAATCCAATTTAGCACCTTTTTTTTCTATATGTAAAATTTTAAAACCACAATTAAAAATATTGTTTTCTTCTGTTACATGGTTGGCGAAAATCGAATCTTTTCCAGAATTTTTCAAACAGTAGAGGTTAACCTATTATTCAATGATAACCGTCAAATTGTTAATGCCTTTAATCAATATCTGGTCACGATAATCTAGTTAATAGTAGAAGTCACAACAATTTAGCCGCCCCGTTTTTGTCCCTAGCGTCTCTAACGTCTCCTCGGTTACCACGTACAAAAAAGAAATCCACACAATCTCTCCTCCCAATTTCGCCGGCGGTAATAAGACTATGGTCCGTCCTCTCAGGATCCCATAAATTTTCCACCTCATTTCGCTAAGTGATAACCTGCTAAAGGGGTATAAATTATCCCACGGAAATTTCCATTTAATACTGCCCTTAGCATATCCACCGCAGCCAATGTCGTCGCCTTGCTCGATTTCTAATCGTTCCGAACACTGAATCCCCTGAACTTTGAACAGCGTACAAAATATACGTGTATGTATAACCTATATAGATTGGTTAGTTCTAATTTTGATTGTCGTTGATACTCTAGATAGATGGTGTTCCTGTTCGCACAGTAAAAATAACAACTCTGCTAATTAGAGGAATTCGGTAAAACACACAGTTTTTGTTTTTACTATGCTGTAGTTTGTCTCATGTATAATACATTGTATAGGATTCAGATTCATTTAGGAAAAAAACAGTTTTTATAATAAATAAATATATAAAGTCGTAATAAGGGAGCACTTGTAACTATTGAGGTATGTGTAAAACGAATTTGATGGAATCCAGTTGTATAAAGTATTCGACTAAGACAAGAGACGCCAAATTTTGCTTATTTCTTCGTCGTGGGACCTCTCTTGTTTCCTATTCCTGTCAATGGAATTACAGATTACATCACTTCAAAATGCCTGCTTTATGCAGATGACCCTAAAGTTTCTCGAACTGTATCATCGATCAATGATTGTCAATATTTGCAGAGAGATCTTAATTCAATTAATCGCTGGACTAAATTAAACTATTTAAATCTAAATATCTGCTAGTGTAAGGTGATGCCATTTTCTCGTAATTTGGTCCCTTACGCTGACGTTTACTGTATTGATGATGAAAAGCTACTGCAATGTGAAAGCGTAACCGATCTTGGTGTTCCTTTTGATTCGAAATTGACCTTTAATTTACAAATCCAGGTTACCGCGAATGTAATAAGAACATTCGCTTTTTTCATTCGTAATAGCGCTGATTTTCGTGATAATAGTGCAATCATTGCATTTTCTAATAGCTTCATTCGGTCTAAACTAGAATACTGGGTGTTTTATGCCATATGTTCAATTTTCAGTCCCTTGGATTCAGAAGGGGTTTATATACAGGATGACGTATTAGTGTGGCACAACTCGATATATCCGTTATGAATACCGAGCATAAATTTTTGGTATTGACCCAGTTTTATAGTGACATTTTTTCAAAATTATCAAAACTCAATACAGGGCGAATCAAAACTCAAATACATTAATTTTTCAAATATTTTAAATTGATCACCCTGTATTTTATATCATAAAAAGAAAGATTAGCTTAGGTACTTTCATTTTTATCAAGCACTCTCAATACCTAAAGTCATTAATTTCTAAGATATCTTAAAGTCTTTTTATAAAAGTGGGACTTTTAGAAGTTATTTTAATATAACGAGTTAATTGTCTAAAAATGACAGTGAGACAGTCTTAAGTCTTAATTACTAGCTAGAAGATTATGTAATTGGTCCACATTTTTTGGAAGGACGAGCGCATGGTGAAGTTTGTTTAGATTTTTTAGAAAATCATTTACTGTTGGCATTGGAAAATATTCCCATAAACGTTCGTCAAAGGATGTGGTATCCCCATGGTAGAGCTTCGTTACGTCACACTAGGTTGATACACGTTCATCTAAAGACGCATTTCCCTGAAAAATGAATAAGGAGAGGGGAACCAATGAGTTACTAGCTCAATCACTGGAGTTCACTAAAGTTGACTTCTACCTGCGGTCATACGTAAAAAAAACCTTGTATATCAAACACCGCCAACTACACCAGGTTATGTAAAAAACATAATAAGAGAAGCATTCTCGAATATTAATTTAGAAATTTTAAGAAATGTAAGCCGATCGCCTGAAGAACGGCTGCAATGTTGTATTTTTAGTTGGTGTGGATATTTCGAACATTTAGAATTTATTGTAAACAGTCGGGTTAATTAATTAAATGTTAATTATCAGCGTAAGTTATAAATCTTTGTATTTTGTAGTTGTACTAAACATGAATCTGTCATTTCTCCATGACTAACTTACAATATTAAAACAATTTCATCTCACTTTTTAAAGGGAAAGTTTTAAGCCAATATCAAAAATCTATGCTACTAAAAAAATTCAGACTGTGTCCTTTTCAGTATACAAGGCCTTGAACTCGCAGTAATTTTCATATAAAATTAACCACAACTTCTGAAATACGTTGTATAATTCAATGAAATTATACATCGGAAGTGTGAGACATGAGATTAATTTAAATATGAAATAATATACAGTTTGTTCCATTTAAGAGAATGTAGGTCTGTTTGATTAACACAAGTGATATGAAACACTCTGTATATATGAAACTAATATTAAAATGTTAAGTTTTGATAAATAACTTCTTTGGATTTCTTATGTGAAAACGAACATATCGAGCTTTGTCACACTAATGCGTCATCCGTATATATACCCCGAGATCAATTTACAGAAATGAAGTGGGCTTTGTTTTACCACAAAGTCGGTAATACCGCTTAAGTAGTATTAGTAGCTAGTAGTTAGCATCACAGAACGATAAATAATAATTTTAGATTATGTTGGTTTACAATGATTTGTTCAAAATACAAGATTTTGGTAAGTCTCATAACAATAAAACAACTAATTTTTAGTTTAGTGCACTGTACGCCAGGGTTTAGTTTGGTATAGTGTACTGTATAAATTCTGGTTTCTGCGCATGCGAAATATACACAAAACCTAATCACGTTAGAGATATAAGTACAGTCCACGGCAAGTGTGCACAAGAAACCGATCTACATGAACAGTATGATTTTATTTACAAAATTACGAGAGACGTTCAAAATGCTCGTCCGAAGCAACTTCTAGCACGTTTTTTTTAATATTCTCAATGTCATTTTGTCAAGATTGAAGAGTTATCACGTTGCATACTTCTCTTTTAGATGTTGATCTGTTTGCGGATTATTTTTAAGTACAGTATGTATTTTTAATATGGCAAGACATGATAATCGAAAATTGTCAAATCTGGTGAATTCGAAGGAGAAATAGCAATTTTCTCATGAACAAAATCCTGTTCGAATGCTAAAGATTCTCTTGTGGTATACGCTATCTTATTGAAAATTACCATTCGAAAACTCATAGTCATGGAAATTATCAAGGGACGGTCGTAACAAACCATTCCTTGATAATTCCATTAATGGAAATTGCTCAACTGCTGGCCAAACGGCTACCTTCTGTGGGTGTAGGGGAGTCTCGATATATTGGTGTGGATTTTGAGAAGACCAAATCTTCGAATTTGGTTTATCGATGTATCTAAAAAAATGTCACAACACGTCATCGGCGAGAAATGACAAATCCAGAATATTTAAATGGTTTAAAAACCAATCACTTCCAATCTTATGATAAATTTTCTGAGATAGAGTTGGTGAGTACCTAGACATTCTTTTGTATGGATGTTTTTATAAATTCTATTTTTTAAATCGTATCGTAGGTTCCGTACGACAATTCTGTTTCCTGGGCGAGTCTGCGCATAGATATTTTCGGAGACCTTACTTGTTATGTATTTAACTACATATTAAATTTATTGCTAGGAGGACTCTTTAAGGACAACATATTCAAACGCTGGTCGAGTGGCAACTGTTTTATTGTAACTCTTTTCTTATGTTTTTCTTGCATCGACATCTTGTACAGCATGGGTGGTTCATTTTCTTATAATAATGATAATAATAATTTTATTGATGTCCAATAGATTACTCCATACAAAGGACAAAAAAAAATAAAGAAAAACGCATTACCAAAATACAAAATACAGACTTATACTGAAAAATACAGAAAAGAATCAAATACCGAGGAAAAGAAAAAGGTATTAATAATCAATCGGCGAAATAAGAGTAAGTAGCGTAATAAGTAAAAATAAACACAGCGAACAGGAATAAAAATGTTAATAACAGGAATAATAAAGATGTTATATTTGTTTAAGTTAGTTGTTCCTTAGCTATTGTTAGTATGTTAGAAAGAGGGGTAAAATTGATGTCGCAGTAGGGTTATATTAAGTTAAATGTGCGTGAAATAGACACTATGGGAGAATTCAAGGTAGAATGCAGGCGTACATATGGAACATAGAAAGTAACGGGAAGAAACACGGGGCACATGAAGCTGAAGTTGTGAGAGTAGATTTGGCGAGTCAATCCTTGAACGGACCAAGTTATAAAAAAATTTTATCAAATACAGCTGGCGTCTAACTTCCAATGACTCGATGGTAAATCACCTAAGCAGAACCTGATGGTCGAAACCGCAA
Organism: Osmoderma eremita; assembly: GCA_031763485.1. Lineage (NCBI taxonomy): Eukaryota > Metazoa > Arthropoda > Insecta > Coleoptera > Scarabaeidae > Osmoderma > Osmoderma eremita. The sequence continues at coordinate 24,225 of JARFOC010007013.1, read as the reverse complement.
CTGGAATAAGTATTCTCCTCCTTAAACCATAAATACTTTAAAAATATTGAAGAGCCGCTGTTCCTAATCAAAAATTCTAATATCTTCATTGCGGAAGATACAATGTTGTCCCTCTGCGCAGCAAACGTAAACTAAGCATCAAAGTCAAATCCTTCACTGTTGTGTCCCATACAAGAGACATTCCGTCAATACTGTAGCCGAGATGTGTTGGTTTGACCTTTTTTGTAAAGCCTACAACCTTACATTTTCCAAAATTCAAATGAAGTTTGTTTGTGGCACACCAGTCATTAATCTCGTTTAACTCTTTTTGAAGTGAATTGCAGTCAGACGTATACGCCACACATGTAAAAATCTTAAGGTCATAAATCATAAATCATTGATAAAAAGTAGGAACATTAAGGGACCTAAATTTGACCCCTGCGGGACTCCAGAAGTGGCACGATAAATGTATGATTCATGTCCATTATATGTAACATATTGCAATCTATTTGATAGGTAGGATTTAAAGAATGATGTTAATACATTACTAAAGCCATATGTCGTAAGCTTCTCTAGTAGTACGCAGTGGTGTATATGGTCAAATGCTTATGTCCCTGCTACCAGGTTTTGGAGTAACAATTCCCCTTTCTCGAAAATTTGCGTCCCCATTACTGATCTGCCGAAGCAAGGTCGTGTAAATAACAGCAAAATCAGGAAATTCTTCTAGAAACACTTCAATGCACCGTGCCATGGAATACTTCGACGCACTATAATCTCAGATTGTGCATCATTCATTTTAATAAAAACCCTTGTAGGAAACGTTTAATATTCCCCACAACCTCCTCTTGCGCCACAAAGCGCTATATGATTTCCAGTGCCGCATAGTGGGTGGGGACATGCCATTAACATGTCTGCCAACGGCACTCTGGGACGCTTATCTTTGCCGTTTAATCTCTCAAAGTTGTTAGCGTCGTTGACATTTTTATATTACCTACTCGGGTAATAGCTTGAAGACTTACTTGACGATCCCGCGGCGACGTTCTGTATAAACAACTGAAAAAGATCGCCTCGTGTCGTTACATTGGGTGTGGTAAAAATTTAAATTGAAAAAGAATACCGAGTAATATAACCGCTGTTCTTAGATATAACAAGTAAAGGACACTAAAAAAAAATGGAGAAAAATGACGATTTACATGATGTCGAGATAAATGTTTGTGGAGGTCGTTACAGTTGATAAAACTCTGATATTTCTGTCAGCTTGTTTTATGGTTATCACAATAAAAACAACAAAACCATCGTTGACATTTCTTTTATTAGAAACATTTTTTTGTAATTATTCAAATCTTTGTAATTTTCTTTGTAATTTTCTAATTTTATGACGAACTTCCTTTTAGCTAGAAAATGGCTGAGAGAAGCTGGCTTAAGGACTTATCGGTCTACTCTTAAAATTTCACTTTCAAAAGTTAATCCAAGAGAAATAATGAATTTTTCCAGACGCTATTGAGGTATACCAATTGATTTCATTAATAGGCGTCGTTTCTTGGTGTGATCCGCGGGGCCTGTGGTACTTTGAGATTTGAATTGACCTTTGAGTGTCGAGATATTTGGGAAAATATTAGATTGCCCTCAGTGACCTACCAACACAAGAACTTTCAATTTTAGTGTGACGACTCATCTATCCCTACTGGTAATGTTGTACAACAATGGAACGTGGCAAAAACTTCAACAACCTGGGGCCAAATTGGCCTGCATATAGACCAGATTTGAATGCTATTGAAAATTTATGGCCTATATAAAACATAGTATAACCGCTTTATAAAAATCAATTATCGCGGCAGATTGTGCAAGTATTAGGAAGTAATGACCAGAGAATACTGCCGTAAAATAAAAGAATGTGTGCCCTCAAAAGTAGAACAGGATATCGACACGATGGCAGTTGAACGGACTATTAAATAATTTAAGGCGCATTCCTATTAGTAGCGAGTCTGTTAGTTCCTATTCTAAATTGTCATTTATTAACTTTTATTATTGGCTTGTACAAATATTAGCGAATATATTCGACTATAACTAATATTCATTACTCAATTTCTCTTATTACCCAAACACAGCATGGTTTTAGGAAAAATATGTCAACTACTACTGCATTGATAAGTTTTTACAATAAACTCTTACAGTATATTGAACAACGTAAATCTTCCATTGGTATTTTTTGCGATTTGGCTTTCGATTGTGTACAACATGGCAGCCTCATTCGAAAACTAGAGCGGTATGGAATTAGAGGTATTGTTGCTAACTGGTTTCTAACGTATTTGAAGGGCAGAATGCAGTTTGTGAAATTGACCTTCTCGGACGCTTCAGCTGGGGTGACTACATACAAATCTCACCGACTGCCGGTTATAAATGGAGTTCCTCAGAGTGGTCCTGTTCTTTTCAGTCTCTACATCAACGATATTGCTCTCTTTCTAACAGATGTTTACACAACAATGTATGGTGACGATATATCAATTCTTCTACCATTCGATGGCGTACATTTGCAGAATGCTGATGACTTGTTACAAACTCTACATCTTTGGTTCGCTTTGGTTATGCTCCTCTCTTTACATTCTCGAAGTATGTTGTTGTATACACTCTAACAGACACAGAAGTTAATTCGACAGTACATGCACATGACACCAGAATAGGATATCAATTGCATAGGCCGGCGGACACTCTCCATCTCAGTACTCTGGGCCCCATTAACATGGGAATCAGAATTTATAATAAAATTGTACCATCAATAGATTTAGTAGACAATATTCAAACGTTCCACAGATACTTTAAAACATAGTTGTACAAGAATAGTTTTTATTCTTTAACTGAATTTTAAATATTGAAAACTTTCTGTGTTATTAACTTATTATGCAATTTACTCGTTAATTTTAGTTCTGTTCTTTCTATATTAATATTTTTCGTTTCAAGTCTATTTAGTTTATTTAAGCTTATTCAGTATAGTTTAATATATATTGTTATTAATGTCATTATGTTTTACTTGTTGCTCTTATCTATCTGTCTACTCTCTTTATTGACCTTTACACATTATTTTTAATTTTTGTGTAATATATGATATTATCATTTTATTTTTTTCTATTTAAGGAAATACGAATAAAGAAATCCGGAGAAATTCATTTAAAGTCGCGTCAGGAAGCACTAAGAGATCAGGAAGTAACTGTTACAAATTCCAATTTCACATTGCCACCGTTTCTTGAGAACTCCGACATTTCATCACGTTTTAGCATTTACCACTACGTCTATTTAATCAAACGTTACGATTTAATTATCCCCGGGAAATTTATTTAAGCGGTTGTTTACCGGACAAATAATGAATTTCCCAACAGAAACAACAATGATTAAGCGAACAAACGCGGAAACTGGGGGAATCTGGAAGGCGCGTTCCCACCGACGCAATAGTATCGCGTAAGCGCTGGGGCATTGAGGACGCGCGAAAGACACGGTAGCGTTAATTATGTTATCATAACAAAGAGGGTGCCAAATTGCGATTGTAAATCGTAGCGGGGGTGAGCGTTGTACCGGATTTGATTGGATCAATTCAGTAATGTAAACGAGAATTTATATTAAATGCTATTTAAGACTCCAAGTATGCGCAAAATCTGGCAACTAAAACAATTAACATATATAACACTATACCTAAAAACATCAAATGACTACAATCCCTACAATTGAAGAAAAACAATAAGAAACCACTGAATAAACGGAAATTAGACTAAACGATGTACAAAAGAAAGAAACAGGAGGCCGAGGGAGGCAGAGACCGCGATCGTTTACGTTCTATATGTAGCTTTTTATTTGTCCGGTTACTAAGGTACGTTTGGCCAACACACCGCCTACGTCGCTGCGATCAAATTGTAACTTGCACGCATTTTAGATGTGCATATGTACTGCATAGGTGGCTATTATAATTGCCTTAGGTTCAGTAGAACGTGTGCACTGACAGCCGTACAATGTCAGTTCCGATCGAAACATACTCCAAGCTTGAAGTGTGAGCGATCATTCGTCTTTTGTATGCAAATAATAAAACACCTACCGAAATTCTTTAGAAAAAAACACTGAAAACTTACGGAAAAGGCGTTATGAGTCGAAAACAAGTTAGTGTTTGGTGTAAACAGTTCAAAAGTGGACGCAGAGCTCTGAACGATGATCCCGAAGGTGTGCGGAAAAACCATCAACAAAGAAAACGGGTGGGAATTAATTGAAGGTGGTACACTGATTCGAGAAGATCGTCGGTTGAAAACACGGGAAATGACTCTACTGACCGGTATTCCTAAAAACTCTGTTAGTGAAATCGTATCTGAATTAGGCTATTGAAAAGTGTCCGCGAGGTGGGTACCAAAACTGTCGACCGACCAACACAAAATGCAACGCATAGCGGCGGCAATGGAGCTTTTAACGCGCTATCGTCAGGAAAACGAATTTCTAGAGTCTATCGTTACATGAGACGAAACGTGCTACACCACCATACCTCCGAATAAAAAAAATTCATCAGTCCGCAAAAAAAAGAATGGCAACTGTATTCTGGGATATCTAAGGCATTTTGCTCATGGAGTCTTTACCACCAAAAGCGACAATCAACAGCGATATTTATTATCAAACACTGGAAAAACTACAAAAGGCCACTCGACAGAAAAAAAAGAGGATGGACTCTGGAACCTTCTTCCAGAGTCAATAGCTAATAATTGTGCATATGGAAAAGCCATGATAAATACCATAAATTATCATCAACAGATGACATTTTATTACCCTTTCCTTATCCTTTGACACAATTAAAATAGGCCTTCTACATCGGTGCTGGTCAATCGATAAAAAAAAATAAAAATTAAAAATAATTTTGGGATTTGGCCGATCAGTCCTGAAAACATGAATATTCAACGTATTTGACTACAAACAGGTGTTCCGTTTTCGTGTGGTCACCACATTATTGAAAATTACAGAGGAAAATCGGAAAAGTTCCTCTATTCTCGAACTTATCCCTATGCGCATTATTTGCACAAAGAATAATAATAAAACTTAACGCTGAATAGACGAAAATCCTTTTATGTCCATTCTATTATTATAAATGTTCATTCAGGAAATAATGTTTATTTATTGTTACAACTATAAAAGTGAAATTAGATTAAATGCACAGGCTTTAAACACTATATATAACTATGAAATAAAATTAGTAACTATGCTCGTTTTAACCAAAACGTTCAATTTCATTATTGGTTCGTCTAGCGATAAGTGGTTGTTCAGAAAAGGGTATGGTACTTGTAACAACAAACAACACTGTCTTGTCGTGATCGGACGTAGACGAACTGTTTGTTCTTTCCTGGACGGACGGAGAGCAAGAGCTCCGGGTCTTGTCCTGGTGTTGCCTTGTGGCGGTGGACAGTGGAACATTGTGTGTCCTGGGCGGACGGAAAGGAACGCAGATGAAGGTCACTTATTATCACAAATTAGTCTAAACGAACTGCACTTGCGTTAGTTAGTTACACGGTTTATTGCTTATTTCATGGAAAAATGTATGAAGGCATGGCATACAATAGTCACACGTTGGTTTTTATTTTATAGCTGATTGCTTTCGTTTGTCAAAAACTTCATCACACTTACATATATGCTCTAACAATAAACCATGCAGCTTTAAAAATTATATTTTCCAAGCTACTTTGGAGGTCCTATTATAGTTTGCAATCGAAGATTTTAGAGATTCGGTACGTAATTTTTTGTTTGATAACTTCACATAAACTGCATAAAATGCAAGTTGCCTATTCTATTTATTTTATTGTGTAAACTTTTCAAAGACATGTATTTACCACCGACGAACTTCGTTGTCCTAAACTGGACGAGAACCTACACTGCGAAAAATATATTGTTGTGGTTAACACAATTGTGTGGAAATTGCCCAAATTCTGATTGATTTTCCAAGAATTGTTTTAAGCACAACAATATTTATCCCTCATACATCGATACTAAACAGATAAAATTTAATTAGCCCTGAATGGATTTCACCATGCGTATATTTTCGTGTACATATACTGTCTCCTATTTCGTTGTCCCTTTCGCTGTACACTTTACCCAGAAAGGCTCTTCGCTGCCAGCTTAACGAGATCGCTTGTAGAGAATTCTCTACGAGACCGGAGTTGCGTCAGGATAGGGTTGCGCCGGATTGAATATATGTTCGCAGCGAATGCTGTTTTGTCTACCAGCATTATGCGAAAGAAACTTATGTGGGTGAAGCGGTAACGCATACATACAAGTAAGGGGTTATTATGGGGACCGAATGAATAATTTTCTCCCGCATAATACCAGTACACAAAACAACATTCACTGGGACAGACTATAACAATTTGTTATTCGGGACTTGGTTGACAATGGGAGCCCATGTGCTTTCGAAATGTATTTACCGAATTTATTAAATCAATTTGTGGTATGTGGAATTTCGGATTTCCTGTATATTATTCATATATAAAATGAAAATTAAATTTGAATTTCCGAAGTCCCCGCTAACACCTACTTTAGCTTAAACAGGCTCCAATCCACGTCATATCTCTAACGACCTGTCAGACGATAGCCTGACTAGTTACCCACCTTACGTCGCCTGACTAACGCACTAGCGTTGCGCAAACAATTAAAAGGTAATTCGTTAGTTGAAACCGCAGCAGCACTAGCGCCGCCTAACACGACTACATTCGCTGAGTCTAAATGTAAATGTAGAGACGCACCACCCCACTCAAACCAGTAGTTCAAGGCGGAAGGGTATTTAGGACTCAACTTTGAATATTATACGCGTAGTTAATTATAAAAGTGTCTTCGTGACTTTAATCTCGGGAGAGTAATGGAGGAGGGAATTTCCCGAATTCCGCTTAGCGTCGCGTCGACGGTAAGATTAATAGACGTAAGAGGTAGTTCAACGCCACTGCTAGAGTCGGCCTATTTATCTTAAAATCAATTCTCGAGTAAAGAGAAAAAGGTTTGCTTTAAACTAACACACGTGTGCAATATAATGGTATACCGTCTATCTCACGAGAGCGTATTGACGATTGATGATTGAAACTGTTTAAAGTCAACAAAAGAAATGCTTTAGAAATGGGTATCTATAAAAAGAAACTCAGTGCATTTGACTGCATTCAATCAGCTGTTATGTGTCTTTTTTCTCTTTACTTCTATTCTGGCATTAAATTGCGATTAAGGTATTAATAATTTCTTGTTATAATTGGTACAGGAAAAGAGCGACCTCCTGTTGATAATACATTCGCTCCTTAGGCAACAGTTCCTTTCACTCCAAAAGCGTAAAGAGCAAAACAAGGCACCGCAAAGGACATATTCAGATCCAAAGATGACTATCTCTATGAATATAGAAGGTCCGTATTCAAGGAAGAATTTATGCAATACTTGGGTCGTCTATATGTCTGTGACGTGCTATGTACTCAAGAGACACAGATTGATCAGAAGAAGCCTAGAATTCGGAGTATGGGGCTTGTAGCAGGCAAATACACTGTGTTCGTTTAGTTATTTTCATATTTTACTCACTCCTATTATTATAATTCCTCTGACATGAACAAATAAATAAAGTAAAAGTATTCTTTTACTTGCTGATTTGTACCTCCACAGTATTTTGTGGAGATACAAACCAAAAATTTTTAAATTCCCAATATGTGATGTCTACTTAAAAAAATTTAATATCTCGAAAAATAAATACGTCAACAGTTTTAAATTTAGCACAATATCAAAATATGATTCAGGAATAATTATATCTGAGAAGTTAAAATTACGTAATTTCTAATAATTACAATGATACGTACACCCAAAGAAGTGTAAAATTCCAAATATATTTCCGAATATTTCGTTATTTAAAAAATATAAATAAAATAGCATTTTTTAAATTGGCGAGGACTTAGAACGTAGCTGTAGCCATATTTCCGCAAAGTTAAAATCACTTACCCGAATAATTCTGGAGATAAGAGTCAAAATTTGTGAAATCCCAAATTCTCGATTATCACGAAAAATGTCGATATTTCAACAAATAAAGACTTTTAAATGTGGCACTATAACAAGACGTAATTTCAGTCATGTTTCTACAAAGTTAAAGTTACTTAAATTAAATGTAAAATCAAAGGTAAATTAAACACGTCTATACTCTGTTAAATTCTATATTCAACTAACTACTTACAGGCCATCGAAAGATGTTTAATAATATCCAGGTAGGATTTGTATTAGATTGTAGGTAATATACCGAGTGATCTTACATAGTAGTATGACAAACGTGATACACCTATAATCAATAAACCATCCCTCAGCGTTAGTAATATTAGCAATAGTAACAGTAACAGTAACAGTAATAATGTTAATAACAACATCTTATCTCGAGAAATGTCAATATTTAAAAAAAATAATTAGGTAGAATTTTTAAATTTGGCACGCTATTGGGACATAATTTCAGTAATAATTTTGCAAAGTTGAAATTACGTAGTCCTGATAATTATGAAGATACAAACCAAAAACTGCAAAGCAACAACTCTCGATTATCTCGAATAATGTCGATATTCCAAAAAATCAATAAGGTAGCACTTCTATGTTTGACACAGTACCAGAATCTGATAGCAATAATATTTCTGCAAAGGAAAAATTACTTAGTCCTGATAATTGGGAAGATACAAATTAAAAATTGCAAAGCTCCAAATTCCCGAGTGTCTCGAAAAATTTCTATATTTCAAAAAATCAAAATGGTAGCACTTTTATGTTTGGCACAATACTAGAACCCGATAGGATTAATATATCTGCAAAGGCAAAATTACTTCGCCCTGATAATTGAGAAGATACAAATCAAAAATTGCAAAGCTCGAAATTCTCGAAAAATTTCTATATTTAAAAGAATCAATAGGGTAGCACTTTTATGTTTGGCACAGTACCAGAATGTGATTGCAATAATACTTCTGCAATGTTAAAGCTACGTAGTCCTGATAATTGTGGAGATACAAATCAAAAACTGCAAAGCACCAAATTTTCGATTATCTCGAGAAACGTTGATATTTCAAAATGTCAATAAAGTTGCACTTTTATATTGGCACAGTACTCAAAAGTGATGGCAATAATATTTCCGCAAAGTCAAAATTGGCGTAAAATACGATATCCTTTTAAGAAACCAATTTAGCATCTGCCAACAGCAATTTTGATTCAATCATAAATTTCTAAATTTGGACTAACCTTATGCTTCCTATACAATCTATGTATGGCGCCAATTTCCACTCTGAAAATGACAGCTTTCTACACTCAAAGTCAGTTTTACACCAACTAATGAAAGACCGCGGAAAATCCATAAAGACATTTCGAATAATTCACTACCGAAAACACAGGAATATTTGTAACACGAAATATATATTAAACTTTGGAGAATATGTGCGAAAAAGATCACCCATAACCGGCCAAGATAAGGTACTAACTGAAATGCAATACTGAATGTATCAAAGTCTACCTGCTAGAAAAACAAACACATTTTTTCTCTTTCTATGTATGTGTATCGCGTTTGAAGGTATAAAATATCTAAAAATGGATTAAAATTTTATGTATTATTGGGTTAAATAAAGCAATCTGTAATAAATAGCATTTTTAAATTAATATATTAAAACGCCATTACAGGAATAAATGTACATCAAAACATGATAATAATTATATTTCCTGTATATACAGGCTGGAGAAAATGTGTCTAAACATCCGATTTCTAACGGAAGTGGTAGCAGAAACCGAAAGATCTAATTTATCCAGATGAAATTATATACATATAGAAAATATTCCGTCTTTGGAAGATACAAATCAAAAATTGCAAAGCTCCAAATTCTCGAGTATCTCGAAAAATGTCCATATTTCAAAAAAATCAATAATGTAGCACTTTTTTTAAAATATTTGGCACAGTACCAGAATGTCGTAGCAATAATATTTCTGCAAAGGCAAAATTACTTAGTCCTGATAATTGGGAAGATAAAAATCAAAAATTGTAAAGCTCCAAATTCTCGAGTATCTCGAAAAATATCTATACTTCAAAAAAATCAATAAGGTTGCACTTTTATGTTTGGCACAGTACTAGAATGTAATAGCAATAATATATCTGCAAAGTCAAAATTGCTTAGTCCTTATAATTGGGGAGATATAAACCAAAAGCTGCAAAGCTCCAAATTCTCAATTATATCGAAAAATGTCGATATCTCAATAATTCAATAAGCAATTTGGCACAGTGTTAGGATGTGACAACTGTAACCAGAATATTGTTTACTCGTAATAGTTTTGGAAAGATAAACCAAAAATTGCAAAGTTTTTCATTTTGATTATCCCCAAAAAAACGGGAGAAACGCCCCAAACACTAGGAAAGGTCGTTTCTTATTCTATACTTAAAAGCAATTCAAAAAACCCTCAAATGTTATTATCCAATCTTTATTCGTTTAAAGTTGTGATCCAGCAAAATTTATCACACCCGTTATTGTAATTGTAGCCGCCCATGTAGTAAATGGTGCGATTCTCGCTTGTTTACAAACAACTGCATCTTTAATTAAAACAATAATGAAGATAACATATACTTGTTTTACAAAAACTCGGATCAAGTCTCCATAAAAAAAAATGCAAACATGTTTATTTACGGTTTTTGCAATGGGAATGCTACCGTTTGTTGTTTCTGCTGCTGCTAAGGTTTACCGATGAAGCAACAATTATCTCTGGCGGCATCAGTAACTCCCACATATAGGCGGGTGATATTCCTCACGCAACAGTTGAAATACATTTTCAGTGCAAGTTCTCGGTAAATGGTTGACAATTGTTAATTGTCAATCATTCATTTAGAAGCATCGCCTCTCAGGATAATAGTACTTTAAATATTTTACGAAATGAAATGAATCACCAGAACTAATATAGAGGATGTTCCTCTAAACTTCAGAATGCAAATTTATTATCAGCATGATGGAGCTCCCGCACATTTCGTCCCTTAGGTCCAGCAACATTTAGAAGAAAGGTTTCCAGGGCATGCAATTGCTCCTGATGGTCCTATTAGTTGACCTCCAAGGTGTCTACCATAACAATATTATTTATGGGACTGTTTTAAAGAGGATACAAACGAAAGTCGATACTATCAATCAAGTATCGATTGCCCCCGAATCCATTCGGAATGGATTGACATTGATAATGGCAGCCTACGTGCTCTCGAAACATATGTATGAAATTTATTACATCGATTTGTTGTTTGTGAAATTCCAGATATATTGTGTATTAGTAAATTCGAATATGTAAATCAAAAACAAAGATTTTATTATTCTGCATCAATATTTTCGATTAAAAATCAATTGCTGCATATGTATCTCAATTAGATTCGACAATTCACAAACAAACAATGAACACAATCAACAACGTAGTCTCCAGTGACAGAAAACACATATTCGTATTTACACGATCAAACAAAATAAATTGAGGGTCGTCGCTCAGTTCTAATTCCCATCCTTTGAAAAGAATCCCGCATCATACTTCGCCGCGCAGGACAAGAGAAACAAAAGAAATACACCCTCCCATAACATACATATCTCGAATGAACCCTTCGAGCTTCACGCCCGACTGAATAACATGCCGAACCTCTACTTTATTATTGGAGAAAGGTATTGTCTTGCGTGAATTTCCGATATAGAAAAAAAAGAGGAAAAACCAACAAAGAGAATTGCCCGCGGGCTTTTATGTCGCCATCAGATTCAATACCGTCCGGAATAAGTTGTTGACCGTGTCCGGATTTTCATGAATTATTACCGACGAAGCGATAAACCGTGTGGCGAGTTCCAGCTCTTATCGATGTTTCTAGCACCGACGCCGAAGCTTCTTTGTGCATATGTATGTGTTATGAATGTAAGGAGTCGTCGACAAACGGTAGCTTAGAGGATTGAGTCGCCGCAGAAGCAACCTCCAGGGATCTTCCGGATTGATAAGGAATTGGTTTATGTTTTATACGAATGGATTTGGGAATGTGTCGCTTTTAAAACGTACCTGATATATGTATGGCTAGCGTTTGATGTTGCGATTCTTCCTTAATTTATTTCCCAATTCTGTCATTAGAATAAAATTTTTAAAGAATAATACCCTTATAAGAACTTACGAGGATGGTATGGGAAATACTCATGTTTGACGACAGATGGCGCTTTGTGTGAAAATCTGCATTACCGACTATAAGTACTAGTCCTTCTTCAGAGATAATATAATAAGGATAGATGTGTGCCTATCCCTCTGGTGGTCTGTGAAACCAACTAAACAGATTACCGCGCCAAATCTCATATATTTCAAACTTGACAGGGTGCATAATGCCAACCAAAATTCTATTCATTCTTCTATACAAGCTTTTTTCGCATGTCATTCACAAAATGTGTTTTTAAGTAGCACATGTTCTATTTCCAACTATAGTTCTGTTCAGAAAGTGAGCGCACAAGTTGTGCAAAAAAAAACACGCATTGACGGTTTCGATTAACTTATTCCTGAAAATTGTATTTGCAATCGGAATCAATATTTTTGCTTATCAGACGGAATACAATAAACCCACTGTCTGGATTACTCTTGCTGCACAAAATTGTCAAATCCACTTATTTTTGAAACACAATAACGCACCAACCAACTTTAACAATAATTTTATTCACGTACCGACTTCTACAATAGCAACTCACAGACTAAACACAACAACAAAAATATAGCCATTAAGAATATAATTACACTAAAAAGTACGGCCGAGACCAGGTACCGGACGTTGAGTCGTTTTTAGCTCGACGTGCGTTAACAAAGTATTCGGGACACGTCAATCCTTACAGACGCAATACACATATAGCACGTGCACATATAACACACATATACATATATATAAAATAACGATAATGATTAAACAATAAGTGAAAATCAAAAGAACTACCAACAACTAAAGGAATTTTAATATAAACTTAAAATATTCTATGTAGAGTTCTTGACTCAGAGCCCTCTATTGGTCGAGTAACCCCTGGTTTACACCAAAGGCACACTAGTGCATCCTCCCCCCCCCCTGATTTCCTTTTGTTAGGGCACACGTACTTTCACCTACTATTAAACACCGTTTTACTAAGAAAAATTATATTCTTTTCAGTCGATCACACTTCAATATTTTAATTTTCCACCTAAGCTATCTTATACATTATTATTTATTTGCTCCACCTCAAAACAAAAATCAGATTGCAATAGACAGTAAAGACATAAAATGAAAATTTACTTTTCATTATAAAGATGAATATGTTTCCGAAATAGGTTAGCTGGGTGGAAATAACTGTTTTTCTGTTTTACAATGTAAACGATGCATAATCATCACGTGATCACTCCATCTGTTCGGTGGACAAAGTATAGTGAAAGGAAATATTAAATTTATTTGTAAATTATTGATTGACTTATTCAAACCAATGGAAGGACTTAAGTTGGACTCTTGAAGTACTCAAGAAATGGCACAATAAAAAATATAAATCGAAATAAATATTTGCTAAATCTAAAACATAACCTCAATTCAGTCGATACTATCTAGTCGTCGAAGACTATAAGTATCTCTAAAATACCACTCGAAACAATTCGGCAGATTCCAAATGTGTAAAAGAAGACGTAAAACTATTCTATTTCGTAGTTCGTAGTGGCTGATAGTCGGATAGTTTTACAACCGGGCGATGGCTGATTAATTTCGCCGACGAAAACGTATTCTGGTGTCCGCTGTCACGTAGGAATTCATTATCTGTCGCTAGCGAAATTCCGTGAATCTCCGGGGAGACATGTGCGGACATTTAACGGTCTAAAAATAACCGATAGTTCCGACTCCCGACGCGATAGTGAGGGACCGAAGTTGCCGGAGCTTCGAAATGGACGTGCTGTCCACGGAGGCATTAAGCTACAGTTTTGGCCCTGTTTGATCGATGTAATTAGACTTGTCTATCGGGAAATTGAATAAAGAGGTGAAGATTTGAGTTTATTTTTATGAATCAATGCTGAAAATATATATAATTGGAGTATTTCACCCACCAAAATTAGAATTAAAAATTCTACAGTTCACAAAAAAAAATCTCAGGAATCTCTCACGAGCACAAAGCGAAAAACAATTCTATATCCCCGCATTCGCATTCCACGTTTTCGAAGGAAAATCGGGTTGGCCGAAAAAGCAATTACAGTTTTAATTTTGGATTTCATTAAATCGCCGGATTCAAACGATTTGCCAAAGCTAGCAGAAATCCGCGAGCGTTGCTGCTGTGTGCCCTCTACTTCCCGTGCTCTATACTGGGGTTTTTGATCCGACTTTAATTCCTAATTATTAGAAGTTACTGTGTTGTTAACCGTATGGTATAGTGGATGTATTGTACGTAAATACATTGTAACCCGATACGGGTTACAATGATATTATTTACGATCAAAGGAAACTGTGAAATTGATAATAAAATGGCGGCGTATACACATATACAGCATGACCCTTATACACTCTGGCCGTCTGATGACGAAACGGTGGAGATGCTAATTATACACCGACTACAGCTTCAGATAATCTGAATCGAAGGTATCATCTCCCTCACCAAGGATCATATACAGGGTCTCCCAGTTGAGTGAGAGAGATATCTTCAAACATGTAAAAAATCGTTTTGCCTGCTTTTCATTTAAAAAATTATTTTTACGACACTCTTAAATTTCAAAATTCAAGCTGCTTATCATTTGAAAGTATAATTCTCAGCCTTTGAAATTACATCTTAATTATTCCTGAAAATTTTACAATCTGGTCGCGATATGCTGTCGAATCTCATTATGTTTAACTGTCCAAAACTCAGTTTTCTTAAACGGAACACTCAGTATATTTTTACATCATGATACACAGAATCAAATTCTGCAGGGATCAGTATTAGATGTCCCTATACCTATTTCCTTTCGTTTTCCTATTATTAATGATTCTGTATTTTAATGACTTATTTTGGTAGAATTAACCCAATTTTTCGCAATAAGCTTCAATCCAACAAAATATTTATTGAGTAAACACAAAAAAAATTTACAAAATGAGAAAAAATGTAGTAAATAGGGAGGAAAGTAAACTTAAGGCTCTTTAAGTTTACATTTAATGAACGTCTTCAAAAAAATAAGCTTGCCTTGGAAAACATTCCTTGACAGCTTAATTATTTCGTAGCAGAACTTACAATTAGTTAGTAGAAGACTTTCTTTTATAATTGTTTATTAACCTTAGTGTTGGTTTTTACGTGATAAGATACAAAGGAATAATTTTATTTATTCTCATGATCTTTAACTTTGGGGCAAGATTAAACCCGATATTGATTCTGAATCAAAAAATAATAGGCAAGATCTGGAAAATCGTGTTAGGAACATATTTCAAAATTTAAATCATTTTGATATAAGACGGATAACTACACGGAGTATTCTAGCGCGGGTTAGAACTTATGTTCAAATGAATGGTGGACAATTTGAACAACATTTGTAGTCTTTAGAGCATTGATAATTAGAATATAGAGTTGCCACTGCTTTAGTATTGCCGGTTTGGACTCCGTCCAGAATTCTTTTTTTATTTGACGGAGTCCTAAACTACCAAAAGTACTTAACGTTATCCCAATCATCCAGTTGCCCTGGCATTGATCTACAAGGAGTAGATCAGGAGTCCATCAGGGTGAATGCCCAGCCAATGCTTTAGGAAGGAATTATCTTCCAGAACAATTTCCTAATCATTGGATTGATACTCATTCCGATAAAACCCCTTGGTCTGAGTTTTGCTTTTGATTGGGCTATTTAAAGCAGAAAATTTACAGTCATGAAAATACACGTGCTATTAATTTACAACTTAGCTATAAAATGTTATTTCTATTTAAAAGGGACCATGAATTGAAAGATGTTATTTATGAATAATGCAAACACAGCATTGGCATATTAAAGAGAAGTACGATAGCACGTATATTTTTATAAAAATATCGTAAGAGAACAGTAATATCGAATAGACGTGCATTTGCATGAAACCAATACGCGGAACCAGGTGGTGAAGTAACTCTATACCCCCAATGATCATACTATTACAAATAGAAACAGAAGTTCTATTCTGCATTTAAGAATTATGGATGAAGTTCGATTTTATGTCGCTTTACGGCACTTTTACTGAAAGTTCTCCGCTGGAAATATCTCGCATCCTTCCTCGGTCACGTTCTGCCTGCCAAAGAAACGCGAGGACACTCCATTCACCCATTCTAGATTTCCGTTCCGCCCCGGAATTATAAAATTAAGAGCAACGGCCAAAGCGGATTAAAATATTCACCGAGGCGAACTTCTTTCATTCCCGTAAATACATCCGCTTTGATTAGTTCCGGAAAGCAATCGTTCGGCAGTTATTTATGGTAATTGTGTTTTTTTTCTGCCTTCGGAGGGGTAGCGGAAATATTTTTACGGTTAATAGAATCTTCGACTTCCAATTTTCGTTGGTACCCTTTATATGGATTTGGTGGGCACGTGTTTTAGTTGTCCCCACTCCAAATAAATAAATATGCATTCCAAATTTCGCAGATTTTGAGGATTCATTTGCATTGCAGTTGCCAGCTAGCTATTATAGAGAGCAGACTGTGTTCTTGTTAGAAAAATGGAATACACGATACATGAAAAGGTGCAAATTATAAAGTGGTATTATGGAGGCTAACATCAATCGTAGAGCTGTATTTAGGACTGTTTTGTACACGCCGAAAAAGAGCAGCGGCCGTCGACCAGAGACCCGTACGTTTCCAGGATAGTTGATGGGCTACAATCGCCTGCCGAGCCACTCGCCCGCTTGCTGTTTACTTGCTACCGCACCAGTACACCAACCGCGGTACCAGAAACGAGCGCATATACACCTACGGAAAAATTCTAAATGTTATACAGGGGAATTAAAAACGAACGAGTATATATATATAACTTTATTAACAATTTTAAAGATATTCCTTAATATTTTACGGCACCTCCTCATGCTTTGATTACTGCACGAACTCTTTTGGGCATACTGTTCACAAGTTTCTTGCACAAGTTGACGGGAATTTTTCTCCATTCTTCAAAAATTATCTCCTTTAGTTCTCTTGTTAATTTACATTTGTGAATGGATACTTTCTGCTTTAGTGTTGCCCACAAATTTTCTATCCGGGAAAAGTCTGGAGACTGAGGGGCCCATGGAAGCAGAGGAACATCATTACTAGTGAACCAATCTGTTGTCTTTTTCGTGGTGTGGCAAGGAGCATTATCTTGTTGGATGACATAATCGGGGTCATCTTCTTCAAATAATTTTAGTATAAACTTCGCTTATCATGGCAGTATAGCGCTCCGAATTCATGCGACCCTCCCACAAAAAGATTTCCCCTACACCACTGGCGACCACACAACCCCGGATCATAACACTGCCACCTCCAAACTTTACTGTAGGGATGATGCACTCCGGGAGAAAAGCTTCAATTGGCCTACGTCTCACTTAATAGCCTCCACGGTGCCCAAAAATCTAAATCAAAAAAGCAAAAAATTCTATAAAATGTAAAACAATGTACAAACACAGAAGATTCCCGTGAAACAGCTAGAAAATTATAAAAATTACCGTTCATATTGTATACAAAACACAAATGAAATTTTTTCTAGATATCATTATAACCGAATCCAGATTTTGTACGGATATCATTGATAAATGTGGTCTAGACGAAAGTTTTATTTCTAATATTCCCTTTACCGACCAGTCATCATTTTCTTTGCACGGTGGACATAATCCTGCACTGGCAAGATATTCGTCAAAAATTAATAAACACATTTCCCATGCAGCCCATACGGAGTACCAACAAAAATTGAATGTATGGACTCGAATTTTGGGAAATAATGTTATTAGACTATAGGCACGTTACATTCACATAAATATTTACAATTATTGCAGAATGACTTTATTCCTTTCGATCAAAACGTATCTGATATTATAATAGGAAACAACTGGTATCAGCAAGAACGATGTCCTGAGCATAACAGCCCAATAGCGCGCTAATTTTTAAGGAACAGATTTGATAATAGAATCATTTCTCGGAACAATCGCGTAGCTTGCTAGGTCTCCCGATCTGTCTCCGAATGATTCATTTCGTGGGGTTAATTAAAATCACAAGTCTACCAGTTTAGAGATCATGGAGCACATAATTACCCAATTAACGAATTAATCTGAAATTTCCTATTTTTTATTATTTATTGGATTTAACTAACCTTAACTAACTACACTACACACCACAATATATGCAAACTGTAGGTGCCGTTCTTAGCTACTATGATCGTTTTAGCATTACTGCTGGAGATTGTCAAAATACGTAAACAGTTTGTATACATTTATCCGATGTGAAGGAGAAGGGACCATGAAACTGGAGCAAACCCAAAAATCGAAGAAAACGCCAGGATCCCCAATAAGAAACATAAAAGATACGAATGGAAATGATGATAAAATACACAAAATGTTAAAAATGATGGAACAACAAATGGAATCTATGGGGGAAATAAATAGAGAGATAAGAGAAATAAGAATAGATCAGAAAGGAGTCAGTGACAAAACTGAAATGCTACGGAAGGAAAATGAAACATTGAAAGACGAGAAGCGCTATATAAAACAGGAGAATGAGGAAATCAAGAAATCACTGGCAAAAGTGCAGAATAGAGTGGAAAATATGGAAAAGCAAAGAGAAGCTAATAATATAGTACTACAGGGAGTGAAAACTGGTACAACAGATAGGAATGTATTGAAAAGTGAACTGGAAAGTTCCATACAGAGAACATTAGAAGTGAATACCAAGCTCAAAGCGGCACATAAGCTAAGTGATGAAACCTACTTGATAGAGCTTGGAAATAATGAAGAAAATCAGGAAATCATGGCAGCTAAGGCCAAACTGAGGAACTACAAATAGCAGAGGGTGTATATTAATAATGACCTAACAGTGGAAGAACGAGAAACTCAGAGGCAAATTAGAGCAAGTGCAGTGAAAGAACCAGGGGTAAGCAAGTCTCAGGGTGGCTTTCAATGACAGTGGATGGTGTAGTATGGAAATGGAATAATAACACAAGAGGAATGAGTGCACCAAAAAACGGATGGACAGACAACCTAGGTAGCAGCAGGGAGAATAAAATAAAGAAAAGACGCCAGAGATGGAAAAAGACAATATTAACAAAAATGGACAATAACACTGTAATGAAAGACAAAGGAAACAAACAAGGTAAAATATTCAAGATCGGCACCTGGAACGTAGGAAGCCTTAACGGTAAGGAGCAAGAATTAATAGAAGAATTCGAAAAAGCCGATCTTGACATACTGGCAATAGTAGAAACCAAGAAGAAGGGACAGGGAATATGCGAAATAGGAAGGCACGTGAAGCTATGCAGTGGTGTAGGAAAAGAAATCGGAGCAGCTGGTGTAGTAGGATGTATGATAAAAGAAGAGTACATGAAGTTCTTAAATAAATGGGAATTTATATCACCAAGGATACTTAAAATGCAAATTCAGATGTATCGACAGGATAGTATAAGTTTGGTGATAGTGTATGGGCCTAATGATACAATTAAAGAAAAGGAAGAGTTTTGGGAAGAATTGGCAGATGTTGCGGAAGTCAGGAATGGTAGAATTTTAATCTTGAGCGACTTTAATAGCCGCGAAGGGGAGAACTACAAAAACAGTAATAGATATAGAATGATGCACTTCTGCATGGAAAATAATTTTATAGTAACTAATACATGGTTTACACATAAAAGCATCCACAAGTACACAAGAGTAGTTAGAAGTAGAAACGAGAAATCCATAATAGACTATGTACTTATAAATGGAGAATATATAAAGGAGGTCCTAGACGTTAAAGTAAGACGCGGTGCAGAAATATATAGCGACCATTATCTTTTAGTAAGCTCCGGGTGCAATCTAGAAAACCAGAATGTAGACGAAATGAAATACACGCAAATAAAACAAAAGAGGTTATACGATCTTACAAAGTACAGAGCGCGGAAGTGGCAGATAAATATAGAGAGGAGATCGAAAATAAAATTTCACAGAAAATGAAAGTATGGCCGAAGATGGAAACAGAAGAAATGTGGAATAATCTGAAAAATATCATCCTAGTAACAGCAAGAGAAACATGCGGAGTAACAATAATCAACAAAAATAGAAGGCAGACGAGATGGTGGAACCAAAAAATTAAAGATGAAGTAACTACAAAGAAAAAATTATGGAAACACTACCTCGGGAACAAGTCAGTGGAAACATACATCAAATATTAACAGCAGAGGATAAAAGTTAAAGAATTAGTCCGCCGTGAAAAGGACAGGGCATGGGAGGAATTTGGTAATAGAATGGAAACTGGCAAACGTGTAAACCAGAGGCTATTCTATAAAGTATTGAAAAATGATAGGAAAGGTAAACAGTATATAATAAAGCACGTGAAATCCAACGCTGTCGGGTTAGTTTTTCTTTTCTATAACACATGAATAGAATTACTGAGATATTTAGAAAACGTGTTACATATAATAATTTGACCTCTTTTAATTGTCATAAAATTCATAAAATGAATATATTCCTCCGATTTTGATCACCAAATTAATAACTTGATACGCCCTCATTATACATTTTTGCGCACTCGTGAAACTACAGTGATATTCTTTTTTTACCTTTATTGCTAGTCCCACGAATCCTGATCGCTACTGAAATACATAAATTCACAGGTAGAGCCAGTTACACCGTTGCACCATACTTCCTGCATCCTTATTAATACAAAAAAAACTACCGAATTTGTGAAAAAGACTTGAAGTAGTTATTTGCGCATTAAGAACAAAAATTACTTGTTTCGCCATCGTTAATAAAAGATTAAAAATCGCTCCATCCATATTGAAACACGAAGAAGCAAGGGCAACGCGAAGACCGTCAATATCTAGCTTCCGACGCAGCATCCACAGTTTAATTTACATCCAGTCCGTGATCGGCGGCTCCTTGCACCGGCGAAACCGGTCGAATATCGAAAATTGCGAAATCGCTTAGCGGGTCGAATGACTGCTCTCCTTCACCACGGGCGATCGAGAGCAGTTTCGAACGCCAATGAAAGCATGCACATCTGACGGCACGGCGGAAAACTGCGGGACGCATTCGACCGACTAGACATGGGCTGCACGTCAGAGGTCAATAGAGCGCGTTCCATCCGAAAAGGGACTTCGGAGATCTAATATTGGGGATTTACGGACTCTCCTTCTACGGTCGGATAGCTCCTGATGGCACTCCACCTCGAAAAATAAGAAAAGAATAATGGAAAAGAAAAGAAAGGGAGAAAATAGCAATTAATTATTTAAGAGAGAATTCGAGTGCTGCAATTTTTGTTATCAGACAAGTAAGATCTGTTCTAAATACCCTTATCTAACGATACGAACACTCACCTGTATCTATATATTTGCTGTTCAATACTGTATTCAACTAACAAAAATAATCAATAAAAAAATCAGCATAAAGGGGATATACGGTTACTAAGATACGTTTGCGCGACACACCGCCTACGTCGCCCCGATCAGGTTGAAACTTGCACGCATTTAAGATGTGCATATTATGTACTGCATAGGTGACTATTGTGATTGCCTTACCTTCAGTACAACGTGTGCAGTTTGACGTGCGAGCGGTCATTCGTTTTTTGCATGCAAATGATAAAACACCTACCGAAATTCATAAAGAAATACTGAAGACTTACGGAGAAGGCGTTATGAGTCGAAAACAAGTTAGTGTTTGGTGTAAACAGTTCAAAAGTGGACGCACAGCTCTGAACGATGATCCCGAAGGTGTGCCAAAAAAACCATCAACAACGAAAACTGATGAGAATCCATACCTGGCTCCCACTGATTTTCATTTGTTTGAGCTGGTGAAAGCTCATTTGTCGGGTAAAAAGTTTGAAGGCGAAGACGAAGTTCAAGAGGAAGTACTTCAGTATTTTAGAAATTTGGAAGAGGGTTAACTATTTAATTAGTTATTTGATTATTTATTTACTTCGTTTTTATACTTACAAAAGAATCTTTGACTTGTAACGTTATGATCACATTTTTATTTAAATTTAATACTGGTTTTAATTTGAAAACCTATTTGAATAAGAATAATCTCTCGCAAGTGTGGTACCCTTATTATGCATATTAAGACTTAGTAGTTGAAAGAGTTCAGAAGATGTTTCTAAAGTATTTGGAATTCAAAACTACCGGCACCTATCCTCCACGAGGCTGTGATTATAATATTCTCCTTCAGAATCACAACTTTCAACGATTATCTGACAGAAGATAGTGCACAAGTGGAAGTTTTTGGCAAAACTTTTTAATAATGAAATCGATTGCCCCTCTCTCCTGTCGCAGGCATCTATTATCGTTCCACGAAGCGCTAGGCGATCTTCCGGTACATTTTTAGTTCCCCGTGCCAAAACTAATATTCTCCTTAAAGCTCCTTTGACCCATATGGGGAAAAATTCTAATAAATATTCTCCTGATCCTTTTTATTGTTAAATTTTATGCCTAGATTTAATTTCAAACACTCCTTATGTGTCATTAGCTTAAAATAGATCTGTAGGTAAATTGTTACTATGTGTTTAATGCCTAATTTTCCTATGTATTGATTTTGATATTTTTTACAATTTCTTGTTGTTTTTCTTTCTACTTTACTTAATATTGTTATGTAATTGGATGTACTTCTGTTACAGGACCATTATTATTATTATTATCTCTATTGTTTCCTATTTTAAAATGTAGGAACCAAAATTTTGATTGTATACATTTATGAGAGTGATGAAATGTAGATATTTTAATAATCGATGATGATGAATTTCTCTTTTATTCAAGCAAATTCCTTAGAACCAAGTTTTATTTATTAACAATTTCCTGGAATGAAGGATTAATCGAAACTTCGGCTCCTCGTCCGAGAAAGGCCTTTGCATGTTTACATCGGTGATTTATTTCGGGAATGATTAATGTTTGTTGCGCTTCAAACCATCTCCCTTCCACGCACTCTAGAAATGATGTTCCGTTATATTGTCAACATACGAGGGATATTCGGTTACTAAGGTACATCTTTTGAATTACATACAGACTATTTTAGTAGAAACCAAACATACACTATGTAAAAGTGTGGACAGTTAGCTACTTTTCAACAGACTCGCCGCCAATGTTAAGGCACTTATCCCAGCGAGGCACAAACCCTCTTCCTAAAAGGTGCGATCCAAATTTGTAAAATACTGCCGTGCACAGTAAAAAGTAATTGTAATATTACAGTAAAATTACTGCATTATTTTACAATACTTTTATGGTAACGGCGTTTTTACAGTAAGCTTGCTGCATTTATTTGGTACGAACTGTAAATTTTCAAATATCAATGTAATCGGATAAGTTTATCATGTGCATTTACATCGCAACGTGAATATTACGGCTAAAACTGTAATTTCACAGTCAGGATACTGTTTAAAGTAACTGGAGAGGGAATGATTCGTGTCTGAGCGTGATCCCTAACTCAAACGCGTGTTTAGGCAACTCCCTACCCCGCTAGGATGCATTAGGCGGCAACTATTTGCATATGTGTTGAGGTGAAGTGAACTACAAAGGTAGGTAACCTATTTATTTACATATATATGTATAAATGCGGCATATGCCAATTTGCTTTTGTGCATTCATATGAGCAACTTATGAAGTTTCATAAAAATTTATCCGGTGTAATGTACCCATGCGTACAACCAAAATGTTTAGCAAAATTGTAACAATTGCCCCGTAACAAAATTCTGCTGTTTATTTACATGTGTCTCAAAATCATTATTCTTGTCTCATATGTTCAACCATATACAGTTAGATGGACCAATGAACTGTCCATCTATAATTCAACCACATTTTCAAGTAAACCTAACCTTAAACAGCACACATATAGACATCGTTCTACCGGACAACAACAAATATGCAATTAAAAACTTTGAAAATGTACTTAATAAAAATATACTTAATATGAATAAACATAATAAAAAGAAATATTTTTTAGGTAACTGAAATGACACATCTCAGAGGAGTTAAAAACGGCATCTCCTTGCGTTGTAGAAATTGGTAAGTAGTTAGAAAATTACCCCAGTAGTATACAGGTTGTTCAAAAATTTCGGGGCACTATTGCTAACTTTCTTATTATTAATGCTACAGATTCGGTTAAATTAGCAATGATTC
>JARFOC010007002.1:0-11087 GCA_031763485.1 Osmoderma eremita | reverse complement strand
GTATTTATATTTGTATGACGATTCAAATCCAATGTCAGATTGGCATATTGAATAAATATATATTATTATTATTATTATATTCGTGAGTACAAAATTGTCATTCAGTACGTATTCCAAAATCAATTATTAAAGGAAATAAGTAAATGTTGAATTTAAATGACGATATAATAAAAAAATTTAATTTGCAAGTTTTAAAATAAAATATTTCTTGTTTAAAAAAAGCCAATGAAGGCGCCCGAAAATTTTAAAATTCCCATCGTGAAATTTTATCCGGCTACATTACAGCTGTATACCGTACGAATTAACTGAACCCGGACTTTTTATGCGCCGATTGCGCTCATTACGTACAGCGACGAAAGCCGAAAGTACGAGAAAAATTTGACGTTTGGCCGTACGCGTCGCAACCATTATTACCCGGGCGTCCTCTACCCACTAAAGTGACAAATTAAACGGAAACAGTTGCGGCGACAATACGAGCGCGTACAACGCAACCGGGTTAAAGAAAAAAAAATTAATCCCGTGGACCGTAGAAAATGGGAAAATTTGTGTGAGCCCCCACGCAAACTACACGCAGATGCGTCGTCCCGTACCTAGAGCCGTATGCGAAACGTTGCGTGTGTATTAAATACGGCCAGTTTACCGCGTCAAACTCACCGTGAAAAATTTTACGTACACTAAGGGTGCAAACCTAATTATTTCGACGGGGTTGCTTAACGTAGTAGGTAGTAGGTAGGTAGGTAGGTAGATAGATAGATAGATAGACGGTACGGGGCAAAACCTGTAACTGGTATACACGCGGCGAAAGAGCAAGATCGACGATGCACACACAATTCATTCAGAAGTATTAACATTGGTAGTTCTGCGGTGGCGAGACAAAGAAGGAAAGTAAAGCTCCTCTCTTCTGAAGTTGAACGTAGGTAGTTCTTTATTCTGCCCATTGGCTCCATACACCAGTCGGTTGCGGTCTCTAGATGAAAGCAAACTGTTGTGATGATTATGTCCTTTTGAAGATCGCGCTAAGCCGATTCGGCGAGCAGTTCTCTTACACAAATCTTTTTTTAACTTTGTTTTTGACTTTGTCGTCGCACTGCCTCCGTGTGTGTATAGAATTACCGGTCGACGTCGACCATTATTTACACAAAATAACATGTCTTCGCCTCATTTATTACGAAATTAGAGCCGGGAGAAGGGAATAGTCCCTTGCGTCGATACCGTTCCCCGTTCTAGGGACGAATTATTAACAAATAAATAGAGAGAATATTCCGGAGTTAATAACAATCCGATATCGTGTTCCGCTAATCGCGCGCCGAGTTTCGAGTTTCACGTGTTTTCGCCAAGTTCCTCGCGAATTGTTGTGTTCTGTGTGTGCGCGGATTTTCGTTACTATCGCGCTGTGATTTAATATCTGTGGACTCGTATTATTAATTTTTTTTTTTTTGATATTTCGATACGCGCGTATTGATGACGAGCTGATTTTTGTGATTTTTAGTGGGTGGATGATACAAATGTGAACAGTGCATCGCAGACAACTATGTAATGTGAGTATTTTACTTTAAAATTCGTTTGCTAGTTTCTAATTAACTCCATGCATTTATACACAGTTTAATTCAGTTACGGGGAAAATGTTTAGTGTTAAAAACATGTTGCTGTGAACGTTTATTATTTACTTTACAGAAGTTTTGCCATTTGTTATGTTTGTAATGATTTTTAAACATAACTTCATATTTAAAACCCTAAAGTTTATTTTAAAAACAGATTCATCAACAGAAAATTAAATATTATATCAGTTACGTATCTTAACTATCAAACCGCAACTCACTGCCATAAATGCGAAACATTCCAATCAACAACTATCAGCGAGAATTTGTTACTGTTAAATATGAATTATGGCTATTTCAACAAGCATTTCAGATAAATATGGAGAACCAATTCGCACCTTCACGATCAATCGTTGCTGCTGATAACTTTAAAATTATGCTAAACATTTACCTTAAATATTAAAACCACGAGTATTTAGAATGTAAGTTGTTTGTGAGCGATACAGATGAACAACTCAATATAGATATAGATTAGAAATAACCACACCTGCCGCTACATCCATGGGAATTTAATTATTTAACTTGCTAACTAATAATTTTAAAAGTCTAACCAGTGCCAACTTATTTAATCACAGACTAAACGTTTTTCTTCTTGAGTACCTCGTTGAGGAAGTTGTATTACATTCCACTATATTAGTCCTTAAGTTTTATGTTATTGTCCAAAATTGTGAAATATTGAAATATGACAATGTGTCTTCAGGTTTTACGCTGACACATGCAATAAAGTTCTGTCTATCTATATTTTCCTATGATTTATTGCATTGATTTTGTTTCCTAAAGCTTCTATTGCTGTCATTAAAGGCATATCATTGCTACGAATTAGTAAGTACTTCTCCATAATATATATCTAATTTACAAAAGAACTTGCAAGGTATTTTCAAATTCAATTCTAGTCAGGATTAATTTCTAACTTAGTTGTCGTGTTAAATTGTAGCACAGACAGACACACCGAAATTTTCATATTTTAATTTTCAATGTATAAAAATCGGAATAGACCAGTTTTCTCATTAAAGCATTTACCGGACAAATATAATTTTACTTATGTAATAAATATTGTATCCTATTATATAAATGTAATAATAAGCAAACTCAGTTTGTGTAGTGTAATCTGCATTTGCCTTGACTATGGCTTGCTTGTGTAGCTAATGAATCTAAGTAGATTCCAAAGTAATCAATGATAAGATTGAGAGCTTCATATAAAATTGCCATGGCAACTCCTTAACTTACATTTATTGAAGTTTTAGGAAAAAGATTTAAATTTGGTACTTGAAGAAACGTGGAATAAAATAGTTATAAACCATTTGCTTCCAAAATATTTGCTTGTGATAAGTATATATTTGAACACCCAAATGATCCACGAGCCATATGAAAAAAAATAAATTGTTCAAAAACATTTTAAATTCAGACTGCATAAACAATTCTTTTTGTAAATATTGCCGACAAGGTTTTAAACGAGCAAGCATTGACGCCTCCAGTTTCTTGTCTAAAAATTTAATACCTCTTTCAGTTTCCAACAAGTTAGCTTTACTGAAGTTAAATCTATTTTTTTCAATTTAAAAATTCTTCCAGCAATCATGCTTATGGGATTAATTCAAAAATAACAAACTTTAACTAACATAATTTATCCGTTTACCAACTTGATTAATGAATGCATTAGTAAGGGTGTTTATCCCAGGACATTCAAGGTATCAAGTGTATCTCCAATATTCAAAAAAGGTTCAATTGATGATGTTAATAACTATCGACCGATCTCTATTACCCCTATATTTTCTAAAATAAAAAAGATCTTGGAAGACCAAATCACTAATTATTTTGAAAAAAATTCATTGTATGGACACTGCCAATTTGGTTTTCGAAATAAGATGTCTACTACACTAGCTTTACAAAATGTTAACAACATTGTCTTACAACATTTTGAACATAAGAAATATACTGGTATCACATTGTACGACCTTATTAAGGCTTTCACACAATCGAAAGCCTTAAGACCATCAAATTTTGATTGATAAATTAAAATATTACAAGTTCTAAAATGTTACTGTAGAATTACTTGAATCTTTTCTTACTGATAGAGTTCAGTTTGTCATATACAATGGTAGCATTTCTGAGACTAAGAACATGAAGCATGGGGTGCCACAAGGGTCTGTTCTTGGTCCGTGCCTCTTTTTAATTTATATTAATGATACTGAGTATTGTGATCCCAACTCGAGCCTTATAGTGTTTTCTGACGATACTACAGCCATTAATTCCTACTCTTCGTTGCCGGGTCTTGGTAATAGCACCAGCAAGACGAATCGTGCTATCACTAGTTGGTTTTTAGCTAATAAATATATATAGTAATACATCGAAAATCCGGAGTCGGGTGCTGGCATTGCGGCCGGTCCACGCTGATGTTGCCGCTTCGGTGGGGTTGCTGGGTGTTCTGCTGGACCACGGACTGACCCGGCGTTCTCATGCTGATGACCTATGTACGGAACTTATAAAAAAAGCTTTTTCTGATAAGGTCTTTGTGTTCCAAGCTATCTCTAAGATATTTAAGGATGGTCTACTTTGGGCAGTTCCATTCAACTATGACTTACGCAATATTGATTTGGGGCCATTCGGTTCATTTAGTGGAAGTCTTTACGACCCAGCGTAGGCGTATTAGGTTAATTGCTGGCCTGGGATATAGAGATGACTGCAAAGCAGCTTATAAGTCCTTGCAAGTACTAACAACACCTTGCGCATATATTTTGGGATGTATCCTCTTTATCAAAGAAAATACAACTACAACACTAATAGTGACCTTCACACCTATCCGTCCAGACTCAATAATAACATAAGATTCGATTATTTCAGACTAACTAGAAGCAGATATAGTACACATTACTATGCGGCAAACGCCTTACCAAAAACTGTAAAAAATGTATCTTCCTCAACTTATTTTAAAAAAATAATGAAAATTTATTTAATTAAAAAATGCTCTACTCTGTCTTAGAATTTCTTAGTAATAATTTTGACGATTTAATTACTGAACGTTAAGTGTATTAATTAATACTTGTGCGGGAGGAGTAATCCGAACAGTGTGTTTATCTAATATTAGTTTATTTCTTCCTTGTGTTCTTTATGACGTGTGTAAACACTTTCTTGTGTATCAGCATAAATAAATATTATTATTATCATGCGTTTGTAAATTTACCTTAATACATTTCTTCCGTGTAAAAAGGGTAAGCTTGTCGTGGAAAGTTAATGAGTAATTTCTATATATTTTTTCTATTACTAATGGTATAGATCTATAGATGTATATAAATAGATAACACTAGCCTCATCAATGCAGTACAGTATTGGGAGAAAATAAAACAAATGATCTCATACCTATTTTATAAGCTTATTCATTACTAGTAATAATATTACGGGAGTAATCTATAGAATTGATAATTCATTATTGTTTGTCTCCGCATGAAACCTGCAAGTACAATACAAGCAAACAAGTTAATGACTACAATTTCATGATGATATGAAGCTTTAGAAAACATAGAAGTGACTCCAGAAGTATTCTATCTAGGGTTATACTATTGAGTAGCAATCTCGCGGTACACTACTGAATGTCATAAATGCTCGAATCGTTTTCCCATTGCATAAACTTGCTTATAGAGATTTACGTAAATATACCTAAATAGATGATTTTAGCTTAAATGAGAATCAATTGATTTTGATGTACCTGAACAATACCGAAGATCCTTCATCCATACTGTGTATTGATGAGATAATTTTTAACGTTTAAGGAGAGAGTATCTTAACCTTTGAGAATATAGAATCAATATCAATCCAACAGTTACCGTCAAAAAAATTTAGTGCTCCCTCTCTTACTTAATGAATTATTTTCTAATTTTCCAAAATATACCAATACTTTTTTTGTTAAAACATGAACTTTTCTGTACATGTTTCAAGCATTTTTTAGAATTGTCCATTCATTTACTTATTCATATTGTTATGAAGAAGATTATCGGCAAATTGACTTTACACTTTTCTCTTCATATTATGGTCTAGTGGAAGTTCCCATAATCTGAAAAGATATTTAAATATGACTTCCTGAAACCCTGCACTATAGGAAACGAGGCCAAGCTGTTTAAGCTCTCAAAAGACATTCAGACGTAGGAACAATGAGTAATAAATTAAGGACAAACACGAAATGTACGATAATGTCGCTTGCAGGTATACACAAATTAGAAAAAATAACAAAGTAAAACATCTATCAAAGGTAATGTGTCATATATACGTGCCTACACTATTTGCCATTACTATCAATGAATGTGTTAATTCCCTTAATTGAAAATAAATATTATTTTGTACATTGAAGTAGTGTACTGCACAACTTAACATTTTTATGCAACAGGTTTACAAACTATTACGTCGAATTTTGTTGAGATGTGTAAATTTATTAGTTGCGTAAATTCATAAGTGCGAAGAAATTGGGAATTGTATGTTACTGTTTGTCTTTCCCATTAATATTTAGTTGGTTACATCTGTGTTGTATTTGATATATTAAGATTTCTACGACTACCGATTTTTTTAAAGTAAAATTCGATTTATTTCAATTCAAAATGTAAAAAAAAATGTTACTTGGTTTTTAAGGATTGTTATTCATGCGACAGGGTTCCATTAAAACGAAATTTATATCTACTGTAATATGGATAGTATTCAAATTGAGAAAAAGATGTACAGTGTGTATCTTTAATATTCGGTTTCTCTAATATATAATTTACTTACTTTATTTTAGTAAAAATTCTATTCCTCTCTTTCAAATGATTCTAATAATACTACATAATAAATGAATATAATGTTTATTTGCTGAAAATAAAGAAACAAACTAAAAAGGTGGGAATCTCCCATATTGGCCTTACTTTAATATTCGTTTTCTACAACATGTTCATCTTTGTATCTAATTTATACTACACAAAACAAAAATTATGACAAAACTAGCATATAGTTGAGTAAGCATTTTGTTTTATCACTTGTTCTAAACGGTTTGGCATATTAAATATATTTTCCTTAGTATAATCTGAACTAATTTTGTTCCATTTTTTTTTTTGTAATCTCGCTCTGAGTCGTCTAATTGAACTAATACTTGCACAACGTATTTGGCGATCTAATTGCTCCCATAAATTTTCTATTGGATTTAAATCCGGCGACTGGGGTGGAGTTTCTATAACCCGTGGACAATTATATAATCACCATTCACGAACAACGTATACTTTATGTTTCGGATCATTAGGTTTGTTCGTTTTGGCCAAAACGTTATGCAGCCAAACGCATGCACAAGCGCAGTAATTATTTCCTTGTCCATAAGATATATTTTCGAACATAAAATAACGGCTACGATTGTGCAGGCGTTTGGCTGCATAACGCGTTGGCCAAATCAAACAGACCTATTATCTTCCTAAAATTTAAACATGGGTAATTTCTCTGCGCTTTGTCTTAAATGGCGCCTTAAAGTATGTCAATACCTTTCTTTATTGAGGTTATCTTCTATAAAGACTAGATCTCCAACCCCAGCAGCCGGTATGCACCCCCAAACTATTATATGACCGCCGCCGTGTTTGATTGCAGGTTTTAAATTCTTGTAATTCAGCTCCTCATTTTTTGCCTCCATACCATTCGTCGTTTGTCGGATCCAAAAACATTAAACTTGCATTCATCTAAACACACTGTTCGGATTACTCCTCCCGCACAAGTATTAATTAATTCGGGACGACACGTGTTTCGGGAATACGTGGATTCCCATCATTAAGTCCGGCACCGAATTGTGCTGCCCCACAGTCCTTGCTATCTTTACTTGCATTCATCTGCAAATATAGCATCATTCCACCAACGTGGGTCCTTCTTTGAATATACTGTTGCAAATGCTAGGCTTTTCTTTCGGTTACGCTCATTAATAAATGGCTTTTTTCTTGATACACGTCCGTTATAGCCTTGCTTTTTGAGGGTTCGACGAATTGTTTGTGCGTGCACTTTCTTTCCACATTCTTCTAAAACCTCAGTTGCGACTTTAGGGGCACTTTTATGGGGATCCTTTTTGACTTTTCCTACTATCAAACGCACTTCTGCTTCTGTTAACTTTTTTGGTCCTTTCTGTTTCTTGGATTTAATTCTTCCGTCATTTTTATAACGTCGTATGATATCTCCTATTGTACTTTTGCTTATATTTAATATTTCAGCAATTTCTTTATTATTTGATCCGACTTTATAATGATGTATTGCTAATTTTCTCAGTTCTACTGTTGTGTTTTTTTTCTTTCCGTGGCACTTTTCATTAAAATTCAATAAACTGTATAACGTAACTCTCAATATCTTAATATAAGTAGGGCACTGCAAATACTGACTGAAATATACCACTACACAATAAAAACCTGCGTAAAATAGTGTTCTTCATCAGAAACCGAATATTAAAGTTACTCACTGTATGTGCATACGGCACAAACGATAATTATAAGCATTTGATTCTCATATCAAAGCCCATTATTTATTTGAGATTCCTTATAGCGCCACAGTCGGCGCGGTAATAAAGGAAATTGTTTTGACGTCTGATAATTAAGCGTCGAAAAACATTCTTGGTTCGCCTCCCATTTCTTCGTACCATTAACTAAATATAATAATAAACACCGATCATTGTGATTTAAACCAAAGAAAATTACACTTAATAACAGGCGCGGTCAGATTTATATGCATTGTTTAATACATATTCAAGCGTACAATCTACAAAACAAATGAACTGTTCTATCAAGTTGCATTGTTTATAATCCGCATCCGCTAAGGCGTTTCTCTATAGGTACACTGAGCTTTTTTACAGTTAGATAAAAACTCCACCTACAGAATTACAGATAAGCATATCTATGCTAATGTAACACTATTTTATATTAAAGATTTGCCAAAATTTTTAACATTATCAATACAGGCAATATTATACGGGGATAACATATATACATCTCTTTACTATTTAATATATTTCTAAATGATTTACTAGTAGCATTGGATTGTATTGCATTAGCATATGCGGATGACGTAAAATATATGCACCTATTGATCGAAAAACAGTGATCTTGGTATTCTTTTGACAGCCAATTAACGTTTGCAGAACATATTAATTTAATAACTAAGTCGGCATCAAAGAGTTTGGGGTTCTGATTAGAACATGTAGCGTCTTGATTAACATTAGCACCTTAAAACTGTTGTTTTATGCACTTCTTCTTCTTCTTCGTCCGTTCGTCACGTGGTAGGTAGGCTACTGCCTGTTTTCTTCCTATGCCTCTTCGAATATAAATGTCCAGCATTCCTTCCAGCGTTTCGATGACCTGCCCTGATTTCTTTTCCCAAGAGGGTTATTTATTGTGGTCCTTTTCACCAGTCTATCATCGTCCATTGTGCTTACGTGTTTCTTCCAACATTTTCTCCATTTCCCCACGTCCTGTATTCCGCTCTATTGCCGTAGGTGTTCGCTTCTGATTCTGTCAAGCACTGTTTTCCCATTTATGCTTCTTATTATTTTCATTTCTAATGATGGCATCATTTGCTGTGTCTTGGAGGTATCTGGTCTTGTTTCCGCAGCGTATGTCATCATGGGCCTATTGCTGATTTGTATACTTTCCATTCCTCCATACGATGTCTCTTAACCAGCCTGAAATTCGAGATACTTTCATTATTTATTCCCGGATTTCACTATCTAGTTTTCCAGAACTTGTTATATCAGCGCCCAAATATTTAAACTGATTTACTTATTCGATCATCCTTTGATCAACTTCCAGTTTTCATCTTACCGGTTCTTTAGATGTTACTAGACATTTGGTTTTTTTCAGTGTTAATGGTCATATTCAGTTGGTTTGCTGATTGATTAAAGAAATGAAGTAATGTTTACAAGTTGTCTTCGGAGTTGTACCGCATCGTAGCAGACAGCATTGAAATAAGTATTGCCCATTTTGTAGCCTGTTGTTTTAGGTAGTTTTTTATGCACTTATTGGAAGTAAATTGGAATATGGATGTGTTGTATGATATCCCATGTACACCTACCTTACATTTTTTTATTGAACGGGAACAGAAACTATTCTATCGTATAAAATAGATCATACTTATCCCCCTAGCAGGTATATAAATTTGTTATCCTCACTTATAACGTCCGCTCTTTGAAAGAGTTCGCATTCCTAGATTTATGCAAAAGTTTTACAAAAGCACCGCTAACATATGCCACGAAACATCAACAAATATTTTTCTGATCCCTCTGATTGACTTTTTGAGAGTACAAATACATATGAATACATCTATTTGAATTGTACTAGATGAATAATCATTAGTTCTGTAGCTTAGGTAAGATCATATGCTTAGAATATGGGATGTGCACTGCACTTTTATGTCATATTTATGTCCTGTAAATGGTGTCTTGAAACTTTTGGACAATAAAGTTTGTTATTATTAATGACCGACCGATGTGTAAAGTGATTACCCCAAGTTCATCATTTATGCAACAGTATCAAAAGAGCATTTTTCGCTGTAAGGTGTTACGTAAGATTTGCAACATTGGAACCGTCAAAGCTTTTTGTCACTGTAATTTTTTACCTCGTACGCTGTATGGAATCATCCATTTGGGTGCCCCAGCTAAAGTGCAACGGGTAGTCATGATAATACCACAACAAACAATCGGAATAATGTTCATGAAATGTTTGTAATTACATAAAGAACTACATTTCACTTGCAATTATCACTATTAGCGGACGCGTTTCGACTTACCAAATCTCATCAGCGCTACTAGGTGATAATTGCTAGTGTTTTGAAACGTCATAAATTAGAATTCATTTGACATACGCCAAATTTAACCCAAGTTGAAATTAACAATAACACCAGAGATAATATAGTAAGGATAGATGGAGCACTTAACGTTCAAATTGTGTGCCTATTCCTCTGGTGGTTTGCGAACCCAACAGACGACCGCGCCAAATCTCATATATTTAAAACTTGACAGGATGCATAATGTCATCCAAAATTCTATCGATTCTTCTATACAAGCTCTTTCTCGCATAATGTCATTCACAAACTGTGCCAAAAAGTGTATGCATTCTGCCATGTAGATTTTTGAGTAGCACATGTTCTATTTCCAACTATAATTGTGTTCAGAAAGTGAGCGCACAAGTTGCGGACAGGAAACACGCATTGACGGTTTCGATTAACGTATTCCTGAAAGTTAGATTACAATTAGAATTAATCTTTTTGCTTACCAGACGGAATACAATAAACACGCTGTTCAGATTACTCCTGCCCCACACAATTGTTAGATCTACTTATTATTCAAACACAATAACGCACCAACCAACTTTAACAATAATTTTATTCACGTACTGACTTCTACAACAGCAAAAATACCATTAGCGGCGCATGGTTTATTGCCGGAATCACCATACTAGCAAAAGCAATGAAAGGGGTACAAGCATTAAAGGCGGACTCGAGTTTCTGCCTACCAGGCGT
>JARFOC010006981.1:0-11088 GCA_031763485.1 Osmoderma eremita | reverse complement strand
TTCTACACTGTTACCGTTGAAAATATCGGAGTTCTCGATTTTAGGTCGGAAACTTTTATGTGGCCACGAGTGTACATATTTATCTAGAAATTAATTACTATTTCGATAACGTTTTCAAGAAATACTGTAATAAAACCTGATGGGTATATCGATGTAAATATAGTAAAACCAACAGTACAAGTATTCTATCACGTACACCATTATCGTAATGCGTATATAAGGTGGCCGTTTCAAATACGATATCAGAATCACTTCTTTCGTGCAGTGTAAATTTGCAGTTTAGCTTAATGGGAGCGGTTAATATAGCTAATGTGTTGAACATGTTTCTTGTAATGCTTTAAGTAACCAACATCGCAATAATTCCTTTGACGCCTGAAGAACATGAGTTGCATGATCCATTGAAGGATATTATAGCTAAGGATTTTCTAGCCTTTGTCTTTATTAGTATATGATACATTATTTGAAACCTCCGCCTATGGTTATTTCAATGACATAAGGCTATTAACTTTTTAATTATTACCTTCGCTTGTCGGGTGCTAAACTTGGATTCGTGCGAAAAGACATATCTTACGTCATTCGTTCTTTGATATACTATTTATTTTAAAACGGAAGTAGATAAACAATATTAATACATGAGCTGAACTACTGTAACTATTTTTGGAAATAAAAGTTCTTCCTTATCTCATGGTTTCCTGACTAAAGAATTAATATTTGTCTTTGTTTTCAGGAACACTACCTGCTTTAGCACTCGGACTTTGATTCTTCGCGACTTTTTGGAGTGTTTGATTGCGTTTTTGTGTCCAATCAACCCTTCTCAAGCGCAGCGAAGTTGAACAATTGGGCCGGTTTGCCTAGAATAGGCACTCGCTCGATCATCGTCCTTTGCCGGAGGAGACCATTGATTTGCCGAAAAGTGCCCATTAATATTTAACGGGGCCGGCATTACACCGGTCCGTTTCGATCCGAATCTATTAATATTACAAATCGTCGTGACCGAATTTCGAATGTCTAAAAAATTAATATACCGTGTTACGCGAAAACGCACATGTGTTAGAATGGTAAAAAAGCGGGAAGCGCGCGTGCTTTGTCTCCATTAATAGTCGAAACGCGTACGGAAGAAAGGATATGGAGGAAAAGAAGCAGTACACAGCGTTGACAATAGACAGGGCCGCTTTTTTGCTGTTGCGAGTAAAGAAAGCCTTCAAGAAGAAAAAACTCCAGAGGAAGGAACGCGAGAGAAAGTAAGCCCCCTTAGTGTACTTACCATTAAAGTGTTAGTTTTTTTAGAAATCCGTAGGTATACAAATATCGATAATGTTATCCTAAACAAGTTATACTTAAACTCATTACCCTCATTAAAGAGTCCTCTTGTTAGGTCTACGGCAATTTTCAACAGAATACTAAATACAAGTTGGATATTTAACAGAAATATGTGACTGATGCCTTATATTGCATTAGCCAGTAACAATAAGTAATGCGTATTCAAAAAGTGTATTCAAAAACCGTGAATTATGAGACATATGTCTATACAACATTTAAACATAAATTGTTAGAACGTTTCATGTCGATGTTTATCAAATTTCGTAGGTTTAAAATAAAAAATGCAGAATTTAGTTTTTTAGTTAAGTCATCGATATACACTTCCCAGGACAAACTGTAATCTATGGTTACACCTAAAAATTTTAAATTGTTCACATTAAGTACGGATTTACTACTTAAATTAAAATAAATGCTCGAATTTGTTTTATTTTATCGCTGCTGATTTACCAGTGCTTAATTCCAAACAGTTATTTGCACACCACAACTTGATAGTTTGATCTATGGTGGTCCCGAGATGAGATATGTTAATGAAATCTGTACCTCTTACGATACACGACGTGTCATCTGTGTAATGGTAAGGGAAACTCATATTCAAAATATCAGACATATCCGCTACATACATCAGAAACAAAACAGGGTCTCTTTCTGTATGCCCTGTTCTACATTTCTGATACTTACAAACCCCTAACCCCCAACGATTCTAATTTATTTAATAAAACCACGTAACTGATAGTTGAGTCGCCCAACAGATGCAGTAAGCAACACCGCCGTAATGGGAACACCGAAAAGCCCGCTTCACACCAACATACATATGCCACAGTAGAATGAATGCCGATAAATTAGTATTTGACATTACCCCTATAAATGGTTTGACATGAACACAAATTAAACAACATTAAATTTGAATTTCTCTTTGTAAATACTGTGGAATGCGAAGTAAAATAATTGTAGTATTATAAATATGCTGTTTTTTTCATTTTCCAAAATATGTATAGCTCTTTACCAAAACGCAAAACAAATATGACAAATGCAAAGAAATTTGACAGATTACCCTATTGTAAGCAAGCCGTCATGAAGCCGTCTGATTGACTAATAATAAGCACAAAAGATGAAGTATATAACAAATATATTAAAAAAATATATAAATATACGGATCACACAACACGTTTGATTGTATAGTTTCAGGCATTCCTCACGTACGGACAGCTGTTTCTGTCAAAAGATGAAGTATATAAAAAAATATATTTAAAAAATATGTAAATATACTTCTGGGATCACACAACACGTCTGATTCTATAGTTCCAGGCATTCCTCACGTACAGACAGCTGTACGATACTATACAATCAGACGTGTTGTGTGATCCCAGAAGTATATTTGCATATTTTTTAAATATATTTTTTATATACTTCATCCTTTGAACGTGCCGGCTATTGGCAGAAATCTTTTTTTGATCAATAATAAACACGATAAAAATATGACGCATTCATATTACACGATTGCCATATAGTCCTCTACTGCATCTGTTGGGCGATTCAACTATAATATCAAATCATGCCTACCATCTTCTTGCCCTCATAAACACAATGACGTAAAGAGATTAAATGATGTTTTAACGAATGATTCAGAAGGCGATTATTTACTATTTTTTCATAAATTTTAGAAAAGGATGATAGTAGAATAGCTATGAGAGTTCTGGGCCAAAATCCCATAAGGTTTACACAGGGGGTCTAAATTCACATTTCCGCCATCTTGGATTTCACGATTTGTGCCCCAACAGATAGCCGTACCATTACAACGGGTGGTTGTTGCAATATATCGGCCAGCCGTTTCCACCATAACGGGTAGTAGTTCAATTGCAGCGGCTAGCTCTCTCAATTTTATATATTTCCAACAGCTCAACATTACCAGACTGCGTTTGAAGATTATATAAATTTCCCAGATTATTTGCATTCTCTACACTCTACTCTGTTATTTATCCAGTTATTTTTACAGTGTGATTTAGTGATTATTTGTAAAGGGAATACTAAACTAAAATAATAGTAAAAAATATTTATGAAGGTGTTATACTGCTCAGTTACATCAGGTTGGGAATACACTTCATCTCATATCTTGGAGGAGAGCAGGCCGATAAAATGAGTTAAACGTTCTTCATTTATAATGCGATTTATTACTTTTCATTTTATTATTTTGAACATTAATACTTCTGCCAATAGTAACAATCTAATAATGATGGAGACTGAAGAATGTGTCACCCAACAATGTCTTGTTAATCAGATCTGTCATGCTTGAAAAGAAATTGTTGATGTAGGTTTCCGAATGTCTTCTGGTAGGCGTTGCATTATAAAATACTCTAACACACTTAAATGAGTTAAAAGTATCTAGAAGCTTAACTGACTCTTTGGGCCTAGTATTAAAATTAATATTAGAATCACCGCACACCACCAGAAAGGTACATACATCGATTATAGAGTGCTTGTATTAAATCCATCAACGGACACTTGAAATTTGAAGAACTTCCAGACGGTGCTCGGTACACACAAACTAACAACAAGACACGATTATCTACACACAGCTTGGCACAGCAAAATTCAAAGTCTTTTTATTGTGGTACCATATTGGTGTTAAAATCATAGACTTCCACTTCAATTTTAACTTGTAGTATAACTGCGAGTCTCAACTAGATCTGTTGTACATGTACGCTGGCGTAAACACTATTTCGTTGTTCTACGCTTCTGTCAAAAATATTGCCTAGGTCGCGAAAACGACCAATGTTGGACAAAGTTACGCAATTTATAACAGAAATTTTACGGACGGCACTTAATACGGTAAGTGTTTGAGTACTTCTTATAATTTATTTCATTTGTTTTATGTAAACTTTTATGCGTCAGCTGCTAGCTGTTGGCCCAAATTGAGCAACTCTACACAAAATCTTGTATTTTTTAACTGAGCCGAAAGACAGAAAACTTACTTTTTTAATGTTTAATAATGGACGATGAGGTACATTCGTCATGGGACGGAGTACATTGGTATTGCAGCAAAATAAATCTGAACCATATAAATCTTTATTATTAAGATTGAAAACAATTCTACATGTTATAGATTATTTACTTTACTTTACTTTAATCACAAGCTCCTTCCATTTTATTTCGTTAACGCTTTCGCTTCTTCTCCACGTTTGCGCTGGTCTACCTTGATTTCGTTTTCCAATAGGTTGGCACTTAAGCGATGACCTCTTGTTCGTCTTTTTGAACTGTATGACTATGGAAAACGTCCATTTCCTTTGCTTTGTTCGCTACGTTGCAGCCAGATAGTAAACGTATTTTGATTTGGCATGAAACCGGCACACGTATTGGCCCACAATTTCACAATTTATCAGCGAAGACCTTAACATGAGGGTAGATCGGGATAAGGACTGGAGGACACATTCTATTCTCTTTCATAGAAAGTAGATTTCTTTTTCTCTCTCTCTCTCCCTCTCTCGAGCTAGTAGAGATATCTGGTTGAGATTCAGCAACCCTCTGTTCTTGCGCACGAAGCTGTAGTGGGCAAACAATTTACTTTTAAGGGCGATAATGGTTGTCTCCATCGAACAAATAACGTGAACAAATGGATGTTGTAGCCAGCCAATTAGCCAGATATTACTCTGATGGAACATGTTTATGTGCCACCGAGAACGCTACAAAAATGACAAATTGTTGTCAGAGAGGAGTGAGATATGATTTCCCAAGAATAGTTCAACACCCTAATTGAGTGTATGCCATCAAATTGCCAAGCGTTTTTAGTTGTTCATGGTGATTATACCACTTATTAACCTCGTATTTTTTTGTGAGAATTATTGCAATAATATTTTTATAATGTGGAATATTTTACGAACATTTTTTCCTATATTAAAAATGAAACAATTTATACTAAAGCTTGTTTAAACAATTTTAAAGCACAGTAATCTGTGTGTATCTTTGCTTATAAATATTGAAACTAAAATACTGTGAACTAAACTGAAAAGTGAGAAAAAGTAAAAAAATGTAACAAAAAAAGCCTGTGAAATATTTTTTTAAAATGTATTATCATTTTTATGGGGAAAAATAAAAAATACCCTTACCACCTCGATAGGTGATGAATTCCGGATACGTATTTCGGCAACTAAGTAGCCATCCTCAGCAGAATCTACGAAGGAAGATAATATTAGACGGCGCACTCTGGGAGATATGCACTACACAGAATATCACTTGAATAACACTACCTTCCAGCACTACCTTATTCAAGTGGTGTTCTGTGTAGTGCATATCTCCCAAAGTGCGATTTCTAACATTATCTTCCTTGGTAGATTCTGCTGAGGATGGCAACTTAGTTGCCGTAATACGTATCCGGAGTTCGTCACTCATCGAGGTGGTAAGAGTATTTAAATTTTTTTATTTTTTACTATTTTAATCCACCATATCCTATTATTTGTACTTTATATCATTTTTATGAAATATCCGTTAATTATTTTGAACAGTGTAGTTTATCTTCATTTGTTGTTTCTTAAAACAAATTTTACTTTAATTTAAGTAGCAATAAATACGGTATTTTATCAATTTCTAGCTCGGAAACGTTTTGCAGTAATAATACTGATAGCATATTTAGAATTGTTGTGGTAGCATTAAAATTATTTTGAATAGAACGATCTTCCCTCGAATTTACATATTAATCTAACATTATATGCAATGCAGTTAGTTGCCCCCACTACTGTTGATGTTATTGTAATTGCTAATCAATTTTTTTGTAGCTGTTTATATGTAAATCACTATTGTATGTACATTAAAATCTATAATTAAAATTTGTTGTGTATAGCAAATCTATAGCTTAAAATTGATGCAAATTCAATTTCAAAATTTCAATTCCCTCTAAAATCAGTGTAGAATACGTTGCATAGTGTAGGGTGACCCAAGTAATTTCGTTATGGTTTCAACATTTCCCTTATAACAAAAAAGCATGCATATAAATTCCGATTTGATTGTATACATTATTGTTACACTATTGACTTTTCATTAGTCGTATTAATCAATATAATTTCCTACCAGGTAATACATTTATACAAATTTTAGAACAATACAAAATTAAATATTTACTCGCTAAGTTTCATTAATACTTAATTGAAACAGATTTTTCATTATTGATTGAATTGTGTACTGAACATTTTATTTTTAATAATATAAAAATTCAGTTCGTCCGTTTGCTACGTAATGACGCTTCAAAAATTCTCAATTCTTTTTTATTTATTTAATGAACACTACAGGGTATAGTTTTTCATTTGAATTCCTATCTGTAATACAGTTTATCAATGGTCACCGTAGCTTAAATAACAATTTAGTTTCTTGTCAGGGATTTCCTTTTTAATAAAACAGAATAAAGTTTAACATTACGGCCATTATTAGTGAGTATGTGATTTCCTCTTAATGTAATTGCATTATAAACATTGTGTTATCTAGAATTTTTGCAATTTTAGTTAAAAGGAGAAACGCATTGAGATAAAAATCTGGTGGATGCGCCGTAGGCTAAATGAGATTGTAGATGGGGTTTAAAATAACTTGTATTTTAAGAGCAACTTCGTAACAACTATCATCTACAACTATATACTAAGTATACAACAAGGAACAATGTTAGTGAGCTTTGAATTGAAGTAGTTGTATCATTCCGTATTAGTTGTCATGCAACAACGCCTCGCAAACGCGGTTTGCTTTTTACAGCCGACACCTGTAAATTTACCAGTAATTTTCCTGGTTTTGGACAGTATCTAAATCAATATTTAGGTGAAAACCAAGACTGCGATAAAGTGAATGAATTTAAACTAGGGATATTACATTATTAGGTGTACTTCATTTTAGAACTATTCCAAAACATTTTGGTTAGCCACCAATAAAAGGTGAGTACTTTAGTGACCTCGTATTTGAACAATAACTACATCTATTATATAGTTGTTTTAATATGTTAGAATGTACTCTTAATAGAACTATGTACCTATATACAAGGAAGAAGGCTTGTAACGTATAGACGATATTTTATTTTTTATGTAGGGGAGACTGGGGTCCATTGTAACAGTTGTCATATATGTAACAAGGGTGATTATAGGGTCACCTATGAAGAAAATATGACGCGTGTACATAGCAACATTCAGAAAAGCACCCTGCTTTACCGACGGCCTGTTCATTTGTGTAAATCGGATCTTGCCGGCATTATTCCGTAAAAAGTGAATTGTGTATCAAACGTCTATACTTTTTGGTGTACACAATAGTGCATTGTTTTTACCAAAGATCTGATGAAAGTTATAACATGTACATTTCGCTATCTATTTTGGGGCTTAACTTGTGAGGTTATAAATGCAGTAGTACACAAATCATGCTATGCTAAAAATGTTTCCTTGGTGTCAATTGTAACATGTTACAATTGACACCTGCTGTTATTTTATTCGTGCATTTAATGCTCAAATGTCGTTTTAGTAAATCATTGTCATACAACGACAGAGAAAAACTGAAAGGGCCCTAATCCCTCAAACAATATATGAAGAAGCAGAAAAGAAAGTTGTTGATGGAAAGCACTCAATTAGAAAAATTGCAATTGCCATGTTACCGCCAAGTAAAATCCTTGACCGAAAATAAATTCCAAAAGGCGGGATACAATCCACACAATCGAGTATTTCTATTTAACGAAGAACAGGAAAAACAATTAGTACAGTATTACAAAACCTCAGTCAACCTATATTTCGGTTTAAGCACGAAAGATCTAAAAAAACTTTCATTCCAATTTGCCTACCTAAATAATTTAACTGGCTTATATCATTCATGAGAAGAAATCAAGATCTTGCTTTACGGCACCTCAGGCTAGAAGCCTTAATCGAGCCATTAATTTCAACCGAAATAATGTTGATAAATTCTTCAACAATTTCTCTATCGCCCTTGAACGATTTCATTTTGAACCCCAAAGTATATACAATGCTGATGAAACTGGAATAAATACAATGCAAAAACCAGCCAAAGTTATTGCTCAGAAAGGCACCAAACAAGTAGTGTCCGTCATGTCCCAGGAAAGACGGACACTAGTTACCATGTGTCTCGCTGTAAATGCCCTTGGCAATACGATACCACTGACGTTTGTTCTTCTTCGGTTAAAATTCCAGGATTTTTTTGTAAGAGATAGTCCGGATGGCTGTATAAGAAGTGGTAACTAATCCGGGTGGATGCATGAACCTGATTTTCTACTCTTCGTCAAGCATTTTGCAAATACGCCAATTCAAGCGAAAACAATAAAGTTCTTCTCATTTTGGATAATTATTCCTCCCACATTTCAATACCAGTAATAGTTTTGCAAAAATAATCATATAACACTTTTGACGATTCCCCCTCATACATCACATAAGCTCCAACCCCTAGATAGGGGAGTTTTTGGATTATTCAAGAAATATTTTAATGACTTCGCCGATCAGTGGATGAAAACTCATCCAGGAAAGCGTCTGACAATATATGATCTGCCGTTTATAGTCAAGCAGACACTACCTCTAGCATTTACCCCTCGAAATATCCTTGCTGGATTTCCATGCACTGGTATTTGGCCATTCACAAAGAAATATTCAGCGATGATGAGTTCGCACAATCCACTGTCAATGATAAACTATTGACTTCCAACGAAAGAGAAGTATTGACTACCGCGGATGATGTAGTGGAAAATGAACTCACATCAACTACAAACATGGACACCAGCACTAGCACAGCAGATTAAACGTTCCAAGCACCATCCACTTCAACTTCGCAAAATTTAACACCAGAAGTTATACGACCACTGCCCAAAAATCTACGAGAGTGCGAAGAACTAGAGGAAAGACGCCTATTATGACAGACACACCTGACGCAGAATAAAAAGAAGATCGGTTTGAATCTGAAATGGCGAAGGACAGCAAAGAAACAGACCACGGTGAAAAATAAGAAGGCCGTGCCTAACAGCAGTTCTGAAGAGGAAGAAGAAACTTGTTGTTTAGTATGTGATGGTTCATATTCTATGCAGGAGTTGTAGGCAGTGGGCTCATATTACTTGTATTGATAGAAGTCCTTTCTTTTTATGTTTGAACTGTCTGTCCGAGTAGGTTCCGTTTATTATTTCGCTTTCCTTCAGAATATTTTGTTTCGTTTAACTCGTATTTAGAATTTTATGTTACATTATCCGATGTGTTGCCTTGTGTTTATATTACGTTCATAATAAAATTGTAGGTATACTTACCTAATATATTTATGTACCTATTATGTCTGTTACAATGGA
Organism: Osmoderma eremita; assembly: GCA_031763485.1. NCBI lineage: Eukaryota > Metazoa > Arthropoda > Insecta > Coleoptera > Scarabaeidae > Osmoderma > Osmoderma eremita. Next base: position 1,481 of record JARFOC010006981.1, on the reverse strand, counting down.
CACCCGTCCCGTTACAATTAACACCAAAGGGGTGTCGATAGTAAACACGTAGGGTATAGTGGGGGAATGGCGACAACGTAAGGAACATTGGTTGTAAAAAAAATTATAAACAAAATTTCCAAATTTTTATGTACAGTCATAAAAGGATAGAGAAACAAATGATCCTTCCCAAGGTCACATGCTATAACCCAGTTTTATTCCCGCCTCACTTGGATACTATACGACTGATAAATAACAGCACGCATTGCAAATTATATGAAAACAGAGTTTAAAACACATAATAGGTACATTACTTGCGCATTTCCCATATCCTTGATATCCCCACGTTATGAAAAATGGAAGCTGAGCTATAACGGTAGTAATTTAATTCGTTACAATAGATGTTCATAAATTTCTTATAAATAGAAAGCCACATCGAAGGTGGATTAGTGACATGGTGTGCAAAACAAAGCGGGTATAAGTTACAAAGAAATTTTATCCGGCAACTTCTGATTGAGTTAATACAGCGACTTCCTTCGTTACCATGAAACCGTAATGAGAAAAGTAGGAGGGTTCCGCGAAAATATATGAACAATATATCCACGCCGGCGTGAAATGGCGGTGCGCAATATATTTCTCAATTTACCTTGTTTGGAGTTTGTAGCTTTATTATAAATAATGAGGAATATCTTCAACGGAGTAGAGTTTCTTTCTAATGTATTAGATTAGGGAGGAAATTTTCAAGTATTGTAAGTAATTAGAATTTCGTAATAATGAAAATGCGGTTAACATTATATTATAATTTGGTATTACGGTTTACGTGTAGCGTGCTACTGATTTCGCAAGTTAGTGGAAGCTATTTTGGGAAAGCTGTTTGGCGGCTCCTTACAATTTACAGTTCATTTTGATAATTATAGGGAAAAGATAAAAAGATGTGCTTGTCCTCAAGTGAAATTAAGTATGTAATAAGTACAATACTAGTCAGTACAGTAAAAAAAATGGTCAAATATAATACCCTATCCATACAAAAAATATAATCTCTGCCCAACATTGAAATAGTTAAAAAATAAAATGTTATACAAACATATAATGTTATATAACTATGTAATCTTTGTTAATATTTTTGTTAATTTTCACACCTTTAACGCTGAAGTTTTGAGTTTCACAAAGTGTCAAAACTCCGCGCAATATGCATAATGAAAGCATAGAATAGTAGTGACCTAAGCTGTAGATATAAAGGAATTTTTCATATGACTTCTGTGGCTTGATCAGCCTGTTATATGTTGTAGTGTCTGCGCCGGATGGCCTGAGTCACAGCATCGGGTAAACTTAACTTGCCTTTCCAGAATTGACTTCTGTCATTAGTGTTGACATATCTTTCTCGACAGGTTGAAATTAGAAACGCATTCGGATATGCGATTCGCGATATGGCATTTTTACTTGTTTTCAAAATGGTTTCATAAGGAAGAGATCAACGACGCGCGCCATGTTCCAACTTCTCG
>JARFOC010006970.1:0-11088 GCA_031763485.1 Osmoderma eremita | reverse complement strand
TCCACGAAATTTACTCAAAACTAATATTCCATAACAATCCAAAAACACGTGTGACTTTAACCACTGGTAAGCTTAAACAGAACGAATTTGACTATCAATCCTCCCACACCCTCACTCTATGCGATTTCTATGCGATAGCCGATAACCGATCGTTATCGACCGTCGCGACGCCTAATCTATCTACCGCTAGATGGCCTTGCCCAATTCGTACAGATAATTTATTTTATTTACAAATATACTTTGCTTGAAATCGGCACGTTACATATTGCATTATTTCTCTTATTCTTTCTTTCCAATAATGTCTTCTTACAACATCGTTTTCAATACATCATCTCTGTTCACATTATTTTTTTCCGCCTTATTATTCAACATCCACACTTCACCTCCATAAGTAACACAGTTTTCGACGAAAGATTGGAACATCCTGGTTTTTGTTTTCTTTGAAATATTGTCATTCCACAACACACGGTGTTGTTGTCTAGTTATATTTTTTCCCTTTGTTACTTTATTCTGTATGTCTACTTCATCTCTGCCATCGGAAGTTAACGTAACTCCTAGGCATTTATACGCAATTGTCTTTTTATCACTCCATTTTGTACCACTAACTGTATTCCTTGTGTGCCGCTTACCATATACTCTGTCTGCTCCATCTTGATCTCCAAAGCCCATCTCACGTATGTTTCCTGCAGTTTCCTGAACAAACCTGATAATCAGCGAACTCCAAACTATATAGATGCTGTTCATCGAGAAACACACCAATTGGCATACATTTCCTTCTCCAATTCGATATGTGAATGCGACACTGCCTTTTTCTATATATATAAAGTCTATAAATATAAGATGTAGTTGACATCGGTGATTATACTTTATTTCATGTAATGAAAATGTAACAGAAAACATTGTCACACAAGATCTTCCATGTCTGAAACCAATCTATTCCGCTAACTCTTTTACTTGTTCCTCTATTCTCGATTTTACTATTCGTTCATCTGCACATACAAGACGTAACACTAATTCCCCGATAGTTTTCGCATTTCATTTTCCTGCACTTCTTGTATATAGAACTTACATATGAATATTTTATAACAATCGAATTCTAATAATGGAATTAATGTTTCATATCTTATCTTGTACACTTCATTCCTTACGATTCCCCATAAGAAAGAGTCCAATGGTGTCACGTCTGGCGACTGTAGAGGCCGTGCATTTGTACCTATCTAACGATTTCCAAATAATCTTTCGATAAATTCGCTTGCATCATCTAAACTCATTCAATAGTGTATAGTGCGAGACCCTTTGTATGCGCTACAAAAATATTCGAAGTTAGCGGAAAAGGGTACACACAAAGATAAAAAGGAATAATAAGAAAGCTCCCGGTTTCTACCGCGAATCAGACGACAAAGCTATTCCCGGTACCGTTAGATGGCGCTCGCCCTAAACTCAAAGGTGGATTTGATCTCTGCGCGTGTAGTTCGTTCTACGGGCAAACGCCGAAATCCTTGAAAGCGGAAATAATCCAGTTAAGGTATTTATGTATGGGTGCGCATAGGTTAGGGGCAGTGGGCGATGGGAGGAGATGGGAGAACGCTCTTAAAACCAATCCCAAATTAATTAAACTGAAAAGAGACTTCAACTGGTTTTTGTTTGTTTTTGATGTTATCATTTTTATTTATGTTTTCCTCCGGAAACAAATCATCCGTGGTAAGCTTTTTTGTGTGGTAAAAAGGAAAATGGATCTATTTGATTTTCGTTTGTTCCAGCTTTTAGTGGTACAAATCTAATATCCGCAGATATATAAAGTGAAAAGCAGGTTGTGCAACCGCTATCTAAATAAATTTAAATTTAGTCAGAATTTAGGAACTCCGACAATATTATTTAGTATTGATAGTTTTCGTAAGCGTAAAGATTGCTAAATTATAATTAATTGTATTCAATTTATTTGTCGTGATTGGTATTCCCCAAAGCTAAACAAATACTGCCTACTTTACCAATCAATCCAAAAGATAAATATTTCCATATTAATTAACTAATTGTAACTTGCAGTATAGTACTTACAGTAACATATTTATTAAAACAGATAAAAACAGTCCCGAATGCGAAGAAAATCTGAATATTTAGTAACAGATTATATAAATTATGACCACACCTCATCAAGTCGCTTGTAAAATCAAACGCGTCTGTTCTCAGTTAAATTCTATATTCAACTTATTTCTTACAGTTAACCAGCTCCGTATGTGACTCATTGTCTCAGTTTTATAATATGCAGGTATGATCTGGGTCCCGATACATGTTTTACTTAATATGTATTAAACTAGATGATACACCTTGGTTATTATCTTCAATGTGGTCTCATACTTGTGTGACGAACTAAATGCCAATAATCAATAATCAGCTCCTCATCATTAGTATTAAGTGTTTCCTTTTAAACAATGGCATCCTATGCCAGAAGGTCGAAAGACGTGCAGTAACACAATGCGTATACCTATTTTATCTGAGTTATTATTTTTGTGATTTATTCCACATTAACAATGAGAATTATATACGAAACTACATACAACTATATACAATGAAACTATATCTGTTATTTTGACTTGGGAGGAATTCCAACCGGTAATGTTGTTCCGTTTTTGAAGTTTATTTTTTTAGATCACTAAGCCCTATTCCATTCAGATATTTGGAATTTTGGATATCACACAGACTTGAAGCTAGTTCGTTGGGATCACCATTTTGTGTTTGATGTTCTTCTTCTATTGTTGCATTGAGATCAACATGTAGGGCGTTGTTTAAAACTAACCGTGGGAGATTTACAATGATTCTGATTGTCAGAAAATTTATTCCCAACAAACTGGTTGTTCAACTCACAATAGCATCGAAGTTAGAAATTAGCATGTCTGTGGTGTATAATAGGTACTGCAAAGGGCCAAAGGTGTTTCTTGCGGTACTTCTGATTTAATTGATTGTACATCAGAACATGCTTGCCCATGTTTAATCTGAAATATAAATTTATTGTATGCATAGAGAAATATTTCTGTTACAAAATTTTATTATCTCTAAAACGGCCTGCACGGTTTTACATCCAATAAATGTACTGTTTCAGCAGTTTTCAATCTTCTTAAAGAAATCTTCAAAGTAAGTTAGATAACAGTGAAATATCTGTTGGATTATTCATTGATCTATCAAAAGCTTTTGACTTACTTGACCATAATATTCTTCTACAGAAGCTACAGTACTATGGTATAAATGGTATAACTTTAAAATGATTTGAGTCTTATATCAAAGGTAGAAAACAGTTTTTAATGCTCAATATTAATAAATCTACTTGCAGGGATATTGCTATCGGTGTACTTCAAGGTTCTGTTTTGGGGCTCACCCTTTTTATACTTTACATTAGCGTTCTGGAAAAAGTTGTTAACTTTATCGAATCAAGTAACATTATACGCCGGTGACATTAACATAGTGTTCAATGCATTACATTTAAGTGATTTTAAAAATAAAGTTTCAGTTACATTGACTAATATTAATGATTGGATGGTTAATAATCGGCTAGTTGTTAACAATTTTTCAAAAAGGTACCTATTACAATGGTTGCAGATAAAATAATAAATTACGTATTGATGTAGGAATTCTCAAAGTTATTATTTATTTACATCTAAAGTTGGAGATTATTTGTAAGGAATTAGCTGTTACAAGTTAGATGATTTTCTAAATTATTAATGTAATTAAAGGAATATACTTCTTTTCTTTTTTTTAACTTGTTTCAAGCAAGTACTTTTTCTTGTATATTGGTTTTGGACTAAACGTTGGTTATTTTTATTATAATATTAATAATGGATGAAGATAGTTATTTCTTGTAGTTCCAATAATGGGATCTCCAGATAGCTCGAGATTGTAGAATGGACGGATTAATATATCCATCTTAGTATTGAATGCCAACACTCTAAGGTGTTTAAGTCTAATATGGAAAACTGTTTACTGATATCAGCAATCGAATATTGGCATTCCAGCCGTTTAAATGATTTGAAGTAAAGTTGAATATCACCAGCATATATGTCAATGAACAGGTAGTTTTGATATAAATTGTTGAACAACACAGACACTGATTGAAATTGATGATTGACCGAGAGACTTGAACCCAGAGTAGTTTACAACCTTTTCTTAGGTTTCAAAAAATTGTATCAAAACAGATTTGTTTGTATCAACAAAATTAAAATATTTTTGTATTTATATTTTTGTTCGAACTATATTCAATCAAACCGCTCTTTCAGTGTTACCCATAGAAACGTGGAAGCATCTTCAATTAAAGCTTTTTCAAGCATTTCCACCGGCCTTCTAATAATGTACTTGTTTGCGAAAGCAAATTAATAGATCGACTTAACCATCCCTGCTAATTAAAGTACATGTAACAACGAATTTTCTTCCCACCCCATATAATTTTTTCCCAACCAAACACAACAAGCAAATTAGAAAATGATCGCAAAAATTTGTATTTCAACTAGTACGCCGTTATTCCCTCACGACGGAGCAACAGATCATCATTATGTTTTTAATTTACGAAGCCACCCCAGTCTGTGGGGTAAAAATACGTCGAAGCGGCAGTAGCTAAGCTTCCCTTTCAATTTGTTAGCACCCCCCGCTGGTTAAATTTTACACTGTTTCTACCACCGTCAGGCTGGGGTATTGTGCGCCCTCTGGCGACGAAATTGTAAAGGGCACTTCAGCAGCGAAAATGATCTAATCTTTAATAGAAAGAAACGTTGTGTAGTAGCTTGCTGTATTATACAACGTATAATGATAGTGTTTCAAAATCTTCAGATATAGCGCGGATATCTTTTTAATTTATTGTACTTTTGAATATTATATTATTAATGTTCGGCTAATTTTACGAATCGTCACATTAAATTTGCAAATATTACCAGAATTTACAAAATAAAATCTAGATAGTATCATATTAATTACAAGAACTAATAATTAAACAAATTAATTTAATTGGTTGGCAATGTGATAATCAAATACACCTCATTTAATTACTATGCAACATATAGAAGCGTGTGGTTAGAATATGTATAACATAACACAGTTTGTAGTGACTACTTGCAAACTTGTTAGGATATACACAACATTGGATATTGACGTTTAATTAACATAACCTTGACCAGTATGTAGGCACGTGGATCGGCTGTAATGAGGCTCTAATTACCAGGAATTAGAATATGGAATAATCTTGTTACAATAACTATTACAGTGTCATTTAAAATTATTAAATTTACCGTCACAGCTTTTGATGTATTTTTCACCCTTAGCGCTAGATATTGTTTCTTCTTGTTATCATATGCGACTCGTACTTACTTATTTTGATAGATCATCCTGCTTACAATATGAGAGAGATGCATGATCAATAATTCGCGTATTACCAACATAGTACAGATTTGATATAACATTGATAGGCATTTAAAATGACACTGGTAATATACATATTTTATCGACGACTATTAAATAATATGTTCATTAAATACGTAACTATAGATACATAAACCTGCATATAGAACACTAATGTTTTACGAATTATAAAACACTGACCTGTCATTTCACATGTCATTGTTACTTAGTTGTGAAATGTTGCCTAAATAAGAATAATCGAATAGTAACTTATGATATTTCACTTTTTATTTTTTATATTTTTATGATAGTTGTAGATAAAACGTCGTATTTAATTCGCGTATAATGCCTCTAATACACTCGTTTCACTCGTGTTTATAACTTTTCATCCTCGTGTATTATGATTGGCATTATACGCTCATCAAATAATATACTATTATTTAATACTTATAATTATAATATAACGAGGTATCTGTACCGATTTCAAATGATTGTCAAAGAAAAACTGCTTCCGCGGTGATGTCAATACTCAATAAAACGTGTTTAACATGACGTTGGATATGCCCATGGGGGTATAGTTGGATACGGCTTGTGTAAACCAAGCGCTATGACTGAGGTCCAGATACTCTGTGTGCAAAAGTTTATCCAATAGAGGGCTCTGAAACCAAAATTCTAGAACTCAAGCAAATGATAATGGAAACCTACAAAATATAGATCCAAGGTGACTGGAAATACCACAACCATTTTACGGGGCAAGATAATTCACGGAATGTGCATTTAATAAAAACTGCAGTTGCATTATTGTTATCGTCAGGTATTAAAAAAAATACCTTGAAATTCTGTTTAATGGATAAATATATGATTTTATAGCAGGTAGTGTTGTCTGAACCTTTTCCCGCCGTGGTAGACGTAAATACAAATTCAAGTGAATCAGAGCAAGGTATAACAATGGAATCATCTACTGCGCAACTACTTAAAAAAAAGTAAAAATAATATCTTCTTAAAAAGAACAAGTGATTGGCAATTACTTTCGAAAAAATTAGGAAACATAGTTCTGCGAAATCTCATATAATGTCGTGTTACATATATCATCAGTGGAGAGCAAAAAAATGTATAGACTCCATTTTAAATAAAAATTTACCAGGAAAGTTCAAAGTTTTGGAGGCAAGTTTTATACAGACATTATGTTTAGGAAAAATATGTTAGTATTGCGGGAATCAGAATTTGTCTGATATTTATAATGGAAATTTTTTAACACAATTAAATATTCTTGCAAATACGATTGTCATTTTGGAACCCAAAGGAACTATGCATTATTTAAACCGTAAGAAATATCAAAAGTGCCAAAACAATTTGAATCTCCCCCAGTGGGGCATTGTTATGATATATGCACAAATTGGTGAGGCCGCTAACGTGTTGTATTAAAATTCATATTTGCTCTTACGACATATTGAATAACATATTGAAGATGTTTCCGGAGTTGTTGGCTGCTTAAACTGAGGCAGTATCATAACGTTATTCTAAAGAATAACCTAAATTTTGGTTCTGTAAGAAATAATTCTCTTTTGCAGAAAAAGTTAAATACTTACCTCAAATTTTAGACTAATTTACTTTACACTGAAACAAAGACTCTAAAAATATCAGGTGGAGAAAGAATTATTCCTTAAGGGTTTTCATAAATTTATGAAAGAGTGCTTAATCAATTTTGTTGATTACTAGGATGTTTTGCTTGGGTATTGATCATCGAGGAATGGGAACTAGCATATGCAAGAAACTTACGCAATTATTGCTCCCTTTTGTACGTTCTTAATTCCTTGGTGAGCTACCGGAATAAAGAAAACAACCAAAAACTTTTAATTTACCCAACAAAAATTACGCCTAATTGATGTGATATAGATAAGAATTGTATCGTTTTTACATGAAATAATTCTATATTATTTAGTTAATTACTAACATGCGAAGACTTACTCGTGGCGTATTTATCTGCGGTACCAATAAATGTTTTAAACGGAGGGTTTCGTGCAAGCGCACGCATTGAGGGCTAGCAATCATCCCCTTTGTCAAATGATAACTCCCCTAATGTATCCGAACAATTACGTATCTGTATATATGGGTAGATGCAGGTTTAGTAATTTCGAGGCGGGTTCGTCTCCGTACTTACTATTAAGTACTGAGGATGTGCATTCTTTTCGTAATCCCGTATAATGAAACACGAATGAATTGCTCTTCGCTTGGTAATTGTTAACATTTGAAGATTACAGGGAGTATATTACTCTCTCGTTGAATTTCACGTGTCAAATTACAATTATGAAGTCTGGAAAATCATATTTTAATCACAATTAATCAAATTGCTTTCTATCATTTTTTTGTTTTACATTTTCAAAATATCTTTTCTCTGTGTATTTGTGTCGAATTTTTGCGGCTTCATTATTTTGTGATTTACAAAAAGTATATATATTCTTTATAAAAGTTTTTGCTAGTTTTAAAACATCGAAGATTTTACGAAGTGTCTCATTTCCAGCGAGTTTCGAATATAAATCTTTGATCTTACATTGTGACATTTCCCTACTACACTCACTTAGGATTAACCCAAGTAAATCAAAAGTTTTAATATTTGGTAATAATGAAATTGCTGACACCTTAACCCACCGCTCCACAAACTCGCCTTATTTGAGAGATCCTTTTCGTACACGATCTATAAAAAATACAATAATACTCCTGCGGTGTTCAAATTACTTTCTATCTCGAAATTTAAAGAAAAGTTCCGATGCAGTCTGCTTTCGTTGCAGAATCTGACCTGAATTGATGTGTTACTTGTATGTCTACTTCGGCCTTATTTACATATTACTTACTTTTATTTTATTTACTTTGACTCTTGATGTACTTTGTTTTATTTACAACTGAAGATGGCGCCCTATACCTCTAACTGCGCACACACAGAAATAGCGGTAGGCAGTGAATTACGTTAGTTTTTCTTTTTCGTTTTTTTATTCTACAAGGTTAGGTAATAGCAGTTAGACTGAACCCCGCCTTGAGATTGTATCACTAAGTAATCGTATTATTGGATACTAATGTATATTATTGGATAGATACTTATTTAGTTTTTATTTTGATATCTATTAGATGGATATTTATGTTTACTTCTCATACTGTGTTTTTTTTCTTCTCTTTTTTTTATTTGTTATACTTGTGATACAATAAAGATGTATTATTATTATTATTATCAAGAAAAATCGTATGTGTATTGTGTAAGACCAATTTTATTGCGATTTTTTAAAATAGAATACCTACATCAAAATTATATGTCCGTAATCTATTCCAGAAAATCCGTAGACGCATTGTATAATCGAAAATCATTATTTCATATCAAACCCGTCATTTTACTTACGCCGCCTTAATTTTATCTCCTCGATACACAACGCCAGAATATGACGACAAGCGTTCCGCGAACTTGTCTCGTATTTAAATTCCCTCCCTCGGCGCAAGGGAAATTATAATTACGGCACAGACGCTTCCATCGGAACACAATGCATATCTAAGTAGGCGACGTCTTCCTTCCACCCCGTCTCGAGACCAACAATTGCATTTCGTGTCGGTATGAAAACATAAAGTCCGGCGTTTTATTACCCCTTTTTGAATTCGAGGGTCCTTAAACTCGCAATAAAGCAAAACGGCCAGAAAGAATTAAGATCGTCCGACCGAACGAACGAAGTAGAAAAATTGGTCGCTAGCCAGGACGGATCGCGAATTTTATCGCTGCCCCGGACATAATTTATAACGGTTAGAGCGAATATGGTTCATTATTTGTCGTTTCGCGTATTTACAACGTTCACTCTTTATTTAAATTACTCTCTTCCGGAATAAGCCAGTCGCTGTAATATATGTTCGAAGTAATATACAGATCGTCGGATTCCATGAAATTGTTTGATTACGAATATGGCTAAATCTATTATACCAATAATCCTTGTCGTACTGTGTTTTTAATCTTAAAAGAATCGTTTAATATCTTTGTTTCTAGGAAATTGTGAATGTTACAAAGTAAATATCACTACCAAACCAGATAGTGATTAAAAGTGATTATCGAGTATCACTAAGTTATGTTCACAACTGCGATTGATTTGCATGGATTGTGAATAGCTTACAATTAGTTGTTGTACAACAAAGGTATAATATACTTCAAAGAATACGTCGCGTCGATATTAAGAAAGTGCTCTCTTGCAAACGGTAGATTATAAAAGGAATTAAGTTCGGAGTCTACACGAGATGTACAAGAGTACTTGACGGCAATTAAATACCATTGTTTCTTTCCAGCAGCTCCTTTACAACACCAAAATAATGCACGAGAAGAATATCCGCGTCTTTTACTTAATGACTTCGTAATTTTCAGTGGCAAATCCGCTAATTGTCAGCGGAATCGCAAAATCTCTGGCCGAGAATATGGTTACATTCCTTATTCGTACATCAACTCAGTCTGACAAAGGTTTCTTTTCTAACCGGTTGCGAACACCGGTTGGAGAACATATATAACCCATAGTGCTACTTTAGGAGTCAACAGAAAACTAAAAGCGTAGTTACCAATAACTAGCATTTATTAGTTTTGTGGCTATAGCCTTTGTTACCTGAAAAAGAGTGTTAAAATAAAACAACCATCGCTTGTGCACCTTTTTTTATCGGATACATGCGCATTCTGTGTTTTTTTGTTTAAATAATTGAAAATGGTAATAAAAAAAACTTTAAGTCGAGGTTTCTTACACCATGACCAAAGCTGCAGTGGTGGCGTCAAAAATATGTACCGCATTCGGAGATGTGCCGTATGTGATCGAACGGCGCATGCAAATACCATTTTTCTCCTACTCTAAAGTCGTAATATTCACAGATGTTATAATGTAGATTCAGACATATGAATGTTGTTGTGACGTTCTAGGTATTCTTTCTTTACCAATATTGGGCATCCGGCTATCGGGTGGTGAATTGTCTCGTCCTGTACTTTACAAGGGCGGCGTCTGGGGTCAATATCGATTTTCATTGTGTGTTTTTTTATGTAATTTGTTGCCAGCGCCTGATCTTGTGATGCAGTAATTAACGAATCTGTTTCTCCCTTAATGCGTCCAGTTGTTAGTCATGAGAAGGTTCGTGCCCTATGTCCTTTTTCGTCTCGTCCATACTGTCCGTGTAGGTTTTTCTGCAGCCACCGTTCTTTTCGCTCTGTTTGCAGTACACTTTTACACTTTATTTTTAATTTTCTTTTTTATTCTTGTTTCAACGTCGGTTTTATTGTCGTTAATTATTTTGTTTTTGTCGACTTGCAGGCTGTTGATGATCTTTGTGGCCTTTGTGGTTGCTGACTCACCTCCATTTTGTTCCCATTTTTTTACTTGTTGTATGTATTTTTCTTTCGTTATCTCTATGTACGTTTGAAGTCCTGCTGTAGCTATTTTGTATGAATCTTCCAACCTGGTTAGTCCTGTTCCTCCCAGTCGCCTGGGTAAGTATAATCTATCCACATTATTAATATTATTAACTTATTCGGTTACCTGATACATTTGTATTTATATTCATTCGTCACATATTGTAACAAGTCAAAGAAAGAAGTTATAAAATAATTAATAATCAATATATAAATAACATGAAATATATATACATATATATGTACCGCGGGTAGAAATTAAAGGTTAAAGTCGTACGTCAGGTACTCATTGACACTATAGAAAA
>JARFOC010006930.1:0-11095 GCA_031763485.1 Osmoderma eremita | reverse complement strand
AGCGATCTTCGAAAGCCATTCGGTGCCGGACTTGATAATGGGAATCCACGTATTCCCGAAACACGTGTCGTCCCGAACTGATTAATACTTGTGCGGGAGGAGTAATCCGAACAGTGTGTTTATTGTGCTGCCACACACTCCTTGCTATCTTTACTGTTAAAACATATTACTAGAGGTGCTCACTAGCGCCAACGGGCAGTGGCGGAGATTCGGTACAACCTTCAGTATAATAGCGAGTCTCGACGACATCTGTTGTGTATACGTGTACGCTGCCATAAATACTATTTTGTTATTTCATGTTTGTTTTAAAACTGTTGCCTACGTCACGAAAACAGTTTGTAGTAACTCTTTAATATGTTGGTCCAAAAGGGATCGGCAACATCGCGTAAATAGTAAACATTATTGAAATAAATGTCGCATACGACACTATGAAAAATTTCAATGCAATATATGTGTTATCGTTATTTCATATAATTTACTACACAACAAATAGGTATTCTGCAGATTATCAAATCGGGCATCCTTGCAGATATTTAATAGATGTTATTCACTTTGTGATTGCACTGTTAATACGGTAAGCGTTTGGGTACATATTATAATTTATTTCTGACCATTTATTTTATGTGTAAACTTTTATGCGCCCGTCACTGGCTGTTGGGGCAAAATGAGCAACTCTGCATGTTACACAGGATTTATATATCTGGTGAAATTTACTCCAGTTTGACAATGGTAATTCCTCTTATGGACTGGGTCAAACATTTAATTTACAATCAGTTACCTGCAACACGAATGGGATTATTGTTACAACACAGATTAGTAAATACTATTGACAAACGATTTGTTACCAGAGCAAAATAAAATTACAGCAGTAACTATATTTTTAGACCGACGTTTTAAAAATGTACTATTTGAGAATTTTGAAGAAGTTGAACAATAGGCTATAGAAGAGATTCTAACTAATCTTGCAGGTAGTTCGCTATCAGTCACGGTTTCAGAAACAACGGAATGAATGCTAACTTGTAGCCTGCCATCAATATGACACAACACCTCTCTAGTATCACTTTTCACGAATACATCTTAAAGCGTATTAAGCCACACCAAATTTTTACAGAAAAATGAATCGTCAGGATTTCTGAGAGTTTCACGCTTCATTGATATCAGAAAAAAAATCAATTCCGGTAACATCAGTGCCAATTGAAAGAATATCTTCTGAAGCAGGTCAAACCGCTAACGGTGGAAAATATCGTTTATCTACCAAGAATTTTGACATGATCATCTTTTTTAAATAATAATTTACCTTACAATAATTTTGATTAACTCGGAACACTTTTAATATTTTTTTTTATTTGCAACGCAACACGAGATATGACCACCTAAATCAAAATGTATTCCCTTTTATTTGTTTAAAACTAGTTTACTTTTTAACTCTTCATTCCTCAAAATTACTTTACAATTGTATATTTCTCTTCTCACACCTATTTTTCCCCACTTTTCTAGGCCATCCACAATTTACGATTTACTGCACATTTTTAAATATTTTTGCGTCTCTAGTAATAAAACATATTTAGTAAACAATAAATTATTAATCAGGAATCGCAGGAATGTTGGTTTGGATACAAGAATTAAATTCAGTTTAAAGCATTTTATGTTTTCAAACCACCAAACTACAAAATGTGGTATATTTGGGTAAGTTTTTATTTTTGAACAGTTTTACAATGCTACGAATGAAAGACATCATAATTACCTATTCGTATCACTTTGATTTTGTCATTCTTTTAGTCTGAAGTAATTCTTTTTATTAATTCCGATTTTCGATATAGCCGATGTAACAATTGGGATTTTTTTGACGGCCAGTACTTAACCCTCAAAACTTATTAAAACCGTTTTATTTATATTAAGAATTTATGAAATTAGAATTATTTTGCGTCAAAAATATCGTGTATTTTCCAATAAATACGTTATTGTAGGTAATTTTAAAACTTTTTATTTATAAATATTTTAAATTTTAATGATTTTTGATCTTGTTTTATTACTAACATCAACAATCCGACATTTGACATTCAACTTTTTTTATTAACCTATTTTAATTTTTCCGAATTTACTGACCGACACTGATTGATATAATAAATTAAATAACATATATTCTGGGATAAACTGCAATCTTTTATATAACTTAGGCATGTTGGTTACGCAAAGATATACATAAATTAATTTTAGAATCCTTTACAACCAATTTTTGATAGTGTAATACCGACGTTAGCCTGACGCACTGGCAAAATAAGCAATCCATGACTTATTCTGATTTACAGCAGTTTTACTTGTAAAAACAAATATTTCACATTATTACAGATAAGATTAGGCAAAAAATGGAAATACATAAATCGCTAGAAACGTAATATAATTCCTTGGAATTACTGTTTACAAATAGCACTTGATTTTATCTATGACGGAAGCGTGGAAAATGTCACAAAATACATAAAAATAAAACAATACTGCTAACATACTTCTTTATGTTATGCATTCAGAAATTATTATGGATTTTCGCATATTTTTAATAGTTTCCTTAGATTTTTTTCGAAATAGTAGCATTTGTAATTGTGAATATAATGGTTATACATACATGTACGAGGTTAATATCGCGATGTGTTGTCTTATTTTTGTAAACGTTACTAACAAAAAGTTGTTGACAAATTTCTTGGAATGTAGATGTGTACTTTATAAGAATGATTTTTTTTAATACTTTTAAAACTGCCCAAGGACTGACGTTTACTTGAGTAGGGATTTTACGCCCAATAATATTGAATTTGTTTTCAGCTTTGAATATCTAAATCATCAGTTTGTTTCTATTTCATGTTATCCCACAGTAATTCCCATATATAGGTGGCTTTCATTCTGAGGGTATATCATAAATCTTACATTTTCCGATAGTGTATTGCGGTATTTGGATAATAAAATTCCAATAATCTTGTCCAAAGTTCGAGAATGCGACGGCATTTCCTTTAACAAAATTCTAAAGCGGCATTTTTGAACTTCTCAGGTAGTAGATAAGAATGACTGAAAATTGTATAGGTTAGATAAAATATTAATTTCATTTGTTCTTTCCCTGGTTTTCTGTTTCTACAAAGTATACATTTACATTTATACGTTCGTATATTAGATATTAGAGCAGATAATGTTATTGGCCCAAGTTCTATCATTAGTTATATGGGATTTTTATGTACCACTTTAGATCAGAGGTTCTCGGCGGCTTTCTGTAATCGTACGGTGTATTACACAGAACGAAATGTTTCGAAGATATGTGCACGGATAACTGAGTAGTATACATTATAACATAGGTAGGTATATTAACATTTGCTTTAGAGGTTATCGCGGCTTTTAACATTTCAAATAAACAAATCGTATTTATGTGTTATTGTGTCGTTAATAATATTGTTTTACAATATATCTAATCGGAATGTTCCGTCCGTCGGTCTTAAATTAGGAAATTGAAGTTACTCTAAGATAAGTTACATCGTTCAATTTACACAATTAGATAAATTGGTAACTAATGGAACGAAAGGCAGAAATATGTGTAAGCCAGAACGTAAACCTATTAGTATTTCGTTAAGCAGATAATTTGACGTATTCACTCTAAGGAAATGATTTAATTACTTAACCTTCCTTTACCCGCGTCAAAATATGAAACACGAATACCCGCGCGCGGTCTCTCAGACCGACACTTGTAAAGCCTACATAACTTGTATTATTTAAAAAAATGTTAATACAACTCCATTTATTTTTAGAAATGTATGTATTTAGTATTATAAACAAACATTTTAAAGAAAAAAAAATTGTTTTATTTATGACTAATAGTCTTTGTGAAAGGGCTTACATTCTTAAGAGCTAGAAAAACTTCAACAAAAGTATAGGTACATATCTCCAATCAAAACAAACAAATAAAAAGTCAATAATTCAAAGAAAATAACAGGAATTTAAAAAATGTAAACTAAATCTAGTCAGACCTGGTACAGTAGCAATTGGAACACATCATAATGGCATGTTCCAAACAAAAATATTTTTTGCAATAAATGCAGTTGTAACAACTTTTGCGATTTGTTGCAGATTCGGAATTATCCAATTTAAGTATTTCGGCAAGTCTTTGTCTCATCATCCTTGGTAAATTCATATTTATATCTCGTCTCCTTTGGTGATCATTTATGAGATCATATGATAACGCTTCTAAAAGCTGTCTTCTGTTAATTTTTATGGACGAATTGTTTTGGGTATATATAACATAAGAATTTATTCCAGTTATGTTCATTAAACTATAAAATATCACCATTGGCCATCTGTTTGTTCCCCTTGCAACATTGTATAGGTTTCACACATTTTATCTACAGCATCCACTCCTCCCTCAGTAGCGTTACTTATAGTCTATTTTAATCTCAGGTTTACGTGTTTCTTGATCGGTTTTAGCATCATTATGCATACTAGAAATCAGAAGAACATTTTTGTTCTATTTTGGTACCTAGGAAACAAGAGTGGAATTGCTTCTGTGTCCAAATAAACTTCACTTTTCTTTACGACTGGTTATATTTGTGAATTGGTGGGGGAGTTCTGAGGACTGTAAAATTTGCTGAACGAAGATGTTATAGTATCGAACAATTCTCGTATAGAAAGTAATTTGTCTAGAAAAATATATTTCAAACAGCTTCAAGATCAATCGTATTTGCTCTTCGTCCATTTTGATCTTAAAATATAACCTGCAAGGAATTTGCAGATACATATATGTTTTGACACTATCCCAAAAATAATGAAAATAACACAAAATTATATGAGTTGTTCAAAATATAGCTTACACAAAACTGTTACGCCAATACTCACGTCGGACACGGAATTTACACTTTGTCACCGTAGTAAATTGAAGCTTGTTGAGAATGATGAAGCCAACAGAAATCACAATACGCTGACGTTTTTCGTTTATAAGAAAAAAATGAAAATCTTATTAGTCGGTCTCACAGACTAATGCGTGGGTATAGGAAGGTTAATGTAGGCATAAACTCACACGTTTGGTAAAATTTCGTTGCAATTCAAGTAAGTCTTATATATTCTTAGGAAGATGAAAGATAGAAGATTGATGAATTAACTTGAACAATTGATTGTCTGCATCCAAATTATTATTTTAATTATAATTTGCTATATCAAGAAAGAGACATTAAACCAAGTTGCAATTGTTTCATTTCTTGACCCACATAAATACTTTTATCAAAAATCTTTGGTTAAACTACAGACAAACATGCGCAGATAAAAGAAAATTTTAAAATTAACACAATTGTGGTAAAGTTAACCAAATTCTGTTTAACTTTGCTACAAGATTGTGTTAATCTTTACAATATATTTCTCTCAGTGTGATATTCGCTTGCCGATATTTAAACGTAGATTTTGTTGTCTCAACTAAATGGGTCTTCTAGTGTGCACAGGGAGTGTTTCCTAATCAGTGCCGCCTATTAAAGCTAGAGATTATCAAGGGGATTTATGTGCGGTGATTGGGGTGAGGCTGTCAAAAATTTTAGTATGTTATTTAAGGATAATTCTTGGGTAACGTTGGCAGAATGCTCAAGGTTATCATCATTGTAGAATAGATGATATTATTGTGCTTTGATTTAAAATTTTCATTAGTATATTTAAGTATAAATTCTTGTTCGTAATGTATGGAATTATTGCTAAATTTACTGCGTCATTCGCTCTCAGATTTTGGTAGTACTTTATGTCCCTATTGTATATAAACAAAATATATTTACGGATACTAAGTATGGATTTAACAAAAAAAAAGCTTTTAGCTTTAGAAACCCAGTAATTTCTTGGAATATTTTTATCCTTGTTGGAACTAGTGGTATATTTATACAAAGATTGACCCAAAACGTCCATTCCTCTTATCGAAATACACTCCCAAGTGTACATAAGAACGAATATTACTCCATGTTCATTTAATAAACATATCTCTTCCCAAGTGCTCGTCCTATCTTTAGTGCTCTTGTCGGAACACGTGCGCGCGCGACAATAACACGAAGTTGAAGAGGCGAAGAACGAACGGATGACGGATCCGACGACTCGAGTCACCGACGCTCGCATCCCCGCGACAACGGCAACCGCGACCGCTCCATGTAAAGTGAGTTTCCATGTAAAAAACCGTAGCATCATTCGTCCAAATCAGAATACAAATGATGCAAGCGATTCATTCAGACAAACACCTTGTATCCAATAAATTCTGTTAACGTTTTTGTGCTCGCCGAGGTGGGATTTGTTCGGGATACGCGCGAAGCCCCATAAACAAGATTCGGGGACGATCGCGCGCCGTAGGTGTGTCGGTACGCCCGCGACCGGCGACACAGGCGGTGGGGAGCGAACTGTACTCCGGAGACTGATATTAGCCACGCCTCGCGTCGATTGCCGAGTGGTCGTCGGACGTGGCCACGCCCGGAAGGGGAAACTCCGGGGCTGACTCGGTCCCCTTCGGCCGTTCGGGTAGGCAGAGCGTTCCAGTCACTCTGTGTATACGACGGTGCGAGCTTCGTATCGGTAGATTGTACGTTGTTGTGTTATGTTGTGTGCATGGATGTTGCGACGCAAGGTTGTGCCGAGATACGTACCGAACATGGTTTTAGTGCTGTGCGAACTGGACGTTTTATTGTACACGGGTTAATGTGCGAGTGTTAGGATATTATTTCCTGAATTATATTTTATTTTTTTCTTTTTGTTGAGTGATCGGACCGGAAAGCCGTTTCGGCCTCTTAGTTATTATTTATTTGTGTGCGATGGCCGCGTATACGCAATTTGGCTATGGGTATCCGTCGGCATCACAGGTACTTTGCATCTTACATTATTTTCCTTTAGACGTAAGCAAACGTTGCCTACCATTACCTAACCTATCTAATTGAAATCACATTATTTCGTAAACTTATGATGAAACACGATTCTTATAACAGCGAATGTTTTAATTGGATGACGCAATTGAAGGGACAGTTTTAATATAATTGATGATTATGTGTAGTTACAAAAAATTGATTTACATTTTACTTAGCTTAATGACTAGATATACAATAAAATATATAATTTGAATATTGTCTTAAAAATTACAAGTCTTTTCGATTGTAAAAGATGTATTACTTTTTCAATTTGTGATCCAAAATTTTGCGTTTTAAAACCACGTTAGAAATGCTATAGTTTGGTAGATTATACTGTAGAGATTTAGGGATTTGATATCGTACTATTAAATATTGTGTATGGTAGTAAATATTATAGTACAATGAAAGGTTTACTAATTAATTCTTATATCAAACTCATATAAATGTAGTTCTAGGCAACTGTTGTTAATCATTGAATAAGTATCACTTTTTTTTACATTGATTTAGATCTAATACCGATATCGACTCAAACCGGTACGACCACAATGGTCATGGCTATGGAGTACGTGAGAATCCACAGAAAATCTGTTTTGCATTTTGATAACTTTAATCAACTATAAAATAATATGTGAAGCTTGAATATTGTGGAAACTTCACTGGTCTTAATTTAGTTTAGTTCTTTTCGACTGTGAAAGATGTAGTATTTTGTCAATTTGTTCGTTCTGTTCTTTAACAACAATATCTTTTTATACAAATGCAATTTGAATATGACATCTGGTGAATACGCACTCGGAGTGCCACCGTAATATTGATATTGTACTAAAAATATTGTATTTACTAGTACACGGACAATGAAAGTTACACCAAATAATCCCCATATTAAGTCACATAAGGATTTAATTCAAAGCAGGTGTTAATCTTTAAATATCAATTTTGAAATGACAATTTTGTCTTTGCACCTTTCAAATATTTTCGGATCTTCATAAGATAAACCTCTTCATATATACCGAACAATGTTACTAAACTGGTCAAGTTATTGAACCGATAATGAGATTTTATCCATAGAAACCTATGAAATTTACCCGGACATCCGTCGCTAAATAACTTTTCTAGTATCTACCTATAACTAGTCTCTATTTGAAATTAATTCTTAAATTCTATTGAAAGTTTTTATTTAAATGATCAGTAATCAAATACAATAAAAAGCAAGAAATAATATTGGGGCATTATTGTTATGTATATTGAAAGAATAAAGAGATAATGTCCCTCGTTTATTAATCACAAAATAATAAAAGCTTTCTCTAACAAAATGTCGTCATAATAATATGTAATCGCTACTGTACACCTGTGTGTGTGTCAGAGTCAGAATATAACAGTTATCATTGTTGTATATCAAAAGTTATACATACAATCACGTTACCCATAAATGTTTTATCGTTTGAAAAATACATATTATGCATCTTCAATGTACTAGGAGGGTAATTGAGGAGAAGATGGTTTACTTACCTATATTTTAAATTTCATATTGGGAAAAAAATCATGTTAATTCTATACGGGCCAAACGAAACACTCAATTGCTAATTTGGGTTCAGGATTTTATATTGAACCCTTTGTTATTCCCTAATAAGAATCTTCTTATGTTTTAGTAAAGAGAAACTCGGTAAAAATAGAAATAATGATAATATTATAGTGAATGTAAATGCTCATTTTCGTCAATTGTATTAACGAATTGGATGTTCTCTTTTAGTATTTGGTACCTGTTGATTACCAGTCGGCAATCAAGGAAAACCGAACTAGCATTTGTTTATTTCTAGTTGAAGAAATAAATTCGATTTAGTTTTAATTTGAATCTTACAAGAGAAAAATCGCAATATATTGTAGAATCCCCTTTTGAACGATTCTATTTTAAATTGTCTAAATCTATCGGTGCTTTAATCACTATAACGCACGACTCAATCATTATTTCCACTCCAAATTGTCACTTTGTTCTGTTAACATGTGTTTTCTGTCTTTCCGATACATCGATTTTTATCCTAAAATATTTATGTATACACATATCCATATCAACAGATTTAGATTTCATCGGAACGATATAGTATGTAGGTAGTAGGGATACTTTAAGATATTTTCAATTACTAGGAATTTACTTTGCTAAATTGAAATTTTACATGTGTACTAACGTGTAGAGGACGTTGAAAACTATACCAATCAGATAGAAAATTAGATGCAATTACAAATAGAGCATTTCAGAACGAATAGAAACATTTTGGTTACAAAACAAATTACCGTATGCTAATATTTTGTGCGATTGCATCTAAGTATTTGCGGCAGTGTCTACCCTATACTATGCTTACTTGATGGTAGGCAAAAATTTATATAATTCGTGTATGTAGGGGTTACTAACAATCAAGCAAGCAATTACAATATGTGTGCTACTGGGATGGGTTAATTCCGATATTACTTTCTTATGATTTATGATTTTTTGTTGGGAGTACGTTTTATATTCTTAGAATTTGTAGTGTAAAATGAAATGAAATACCAATTGTTGCCTTAAAACCGTATACATGGATATAAAACAACCCGACGTAAAACTGTAGAATACAACTATGACAATGGGAACAAGATATATTTAGCCAAAATGTAAGATCAATTTCAGTCTGTGTGCAGTACATGATTTCTTAATTTTTTTGATAAGTAATATAGCATTGCGCATGCGTCAAGTAGCAGATTGTATTCAGTGCACTCCTAATAATTCAGTAAATACACACAGAGAGAAAGAGAGAGAGCAAAAATAAGTGATATGTGCCGCTACATACTAAAAGGATAATAACCGCACAACAGTTGCAGTAATCGTTACTAAACTCATTGGCGTACATCAAAATTTACGCCATCCGCGACATGTTTGTAGGTTATATTTATACGGCATCTTCAAATTAATTGAAGCAAAATCATTATATTTTTCGCCAATACAGGAATAAGCTTCCAGAATAACCTATATGGTCTTCCGAAAATATTTTAACCTGAAAATAACATACAAAATGATTTTTATTTATACGAATTTATATAAAATTTTTCTAGATTATTTATCAACACGACGATGTGTCTTTAAAAAGACCGACCAATATAAATAAACCAGAAATGGATAAAAAAGGCAAAATAATTATGAAGAAACCATAATGGACATATTGTTCTAATAAAAATTGACATTAACGCTTTTTTGACAGAGAAAGGAATTAAGTATTGGCAGGCGGAATATATTTTTGATATGATTTTATCAACGCTGTGACCGCAGACATATCCATCATTTTTCTTACGGTGTACATTTAAACACATCGTGTATCATAGTGACTCTTCCCGCATAATTATTGTGCGGGAGGAGTAATCCCATACAGTGTGTTTATTGTGCTGCTCCACATTCCTTGCAATCTTTTGTATACATTTGCATAGAAGAGGCACTGATAGTTTTGATAAGTTATGTCATTATTATACAACAAACATGTTAATGTTGGCTTGGCAGAATATGCTTAAATATACTAAATTCTAGTGTAATAAATGCAAAGGTCATACTTACATTAGGAAAGCTCAAATGAAAAGATCCAAAGCATAATCACCGGTTATTGCTGAAAGAATTAAGAATTTAGTTTGGTCGGGTACCGTTTGAGAGCTAAGTTAGAAATTCCAACTTCGAAAATCACTGCCCATGTACAAGACAGAGCAATGTAATAATAATTTTAGCGGTATATTAGAAAATAAAAACGATTAGGTGTCACTATAGCGAGAGGTAAAAATATAGAAAAACAATTCTCATGTGGGAACCAATTTGCAAGACGGCCTGCGAAAAACATTGTTGGCAATGCCCGAGAAATAACTTACTTGCTTCTATTTTTACAGTTGTTGTTTCTTCTACTTTTCATGTGCTCAGAATTATCGTGGTAAAGGACTTATACAGCTGCACTTGGGTGCACAAAAATAGCTAAATTATCTTAAACAGTTTTCTTAAATATATAGATCTGGGCATTATTTCATAGATTATTTCCATAAATAGCAAATGAAAACCTACAATAAAAAAGGGAGATTCCATTAAAGCAGTAGTGCGTATCAGTTAACGTCTTAAAAATAAGTACAGTGACTCATCCTGAAACTCGGACGGTATGGAGAGTATATATTTTATAAAGAAAATGCAACAATATTATCTAAACACAAAAAAATAC
>JARFOC010006919.1:0-11097 GCA_031763485.1 Osmoderma eremita | reverse complement strand
CACACCCCAGATAATGACATTGTAGGAAAGCACAGAGTACACCAATGAATAATAAACATTTACCAGGTCTTGCTGTTTTAGGATATTGCATAATAGGTTTTGTCTAATTTTTTACATACACTATCTAGTTGATCTTCCCAACTGAGATTTTTATCTAATATTACACGCATGCATTATCGGTGAAGTTTTTGTTTATATTTATGGTAGACTTCCGTATATGAAAATTAATAATTTTTGTTTTCTTGTTCCTTTAAAATCAGTCTATTTTTACTACACCAACCCGTCACTTCTTCAACTGTTCTTTCAAATTTGTAATTAATGTCATCTAATGTTGTGGCCTTCACAATTACAGAAATATCGTCAGCAGATATAGTTATTTTTTCCGGCAGATCATTGATGTGACCTAAAACTAAGCCTTGCGGAACACCCACATCAATGTCAAATTCAGGCGAGTGTTCATTCCCAATTTAATGACTAGCTTTCTGCATTCTAAAAACGACAATAACCAATCTAATGGAAGCAATCTAAACCCCATAGCATCCCAAGCAATCGAGCGCGCATGTTAAATCAAAAAAGACGCCAGCTACATAATTATTTGAACCTAAAGCAGTGTAAATACATTACAAACTATGAAAGAGCGCAATATCAGTTGACTTTTGTTTTACGAATCCATGCAATCGGGTGCAATATTCTGTGTTTATATATTCCAACAAACATATTTTAATACTAATTACTTTTCATTTTTCATTATTAGTTTAGAAGAATTTTCTTAAATTCCTTATCTCTAGCAATAGTACAATTTGCTTCTTTTTTTCTGGAAGAATTAGTTTCATTGCTTTGATAGTAGCACTAATTTTCAAACGGTTCAATTGTAAGTACAATCATTTATTGTTTTCAATCGATGGAAGAAAATCTGTATAAAAAGATTTTTTTTTCCATTAAAAAGGTGTTTATCTAATCTAATAGAATAAATTAATCTAATTCAAAATGATTTCCTTGCACTCGCAAGATTAATATTTGTCTTTATATGCAGACGCCAGTGGAAAAACAAAACAACCTGCATATTTAAGAATCAATACTTTTGATCGAAGGGGGACAACTTTTAGAGAACAGTAAAGATTGCAAGGACTGTGGGGCAGCACAATAAACACAGTGTATCGGATTACTTCTCCTGCACAAAATATTAACTAATCCGGGACACGCGTTTCGGGAATACGTGGATTCTCATCCATGAACGCAAATATAACTAAATTTAAAAACATGTACTACTTTTTCCTTTCCTCTCTTTTCCTCTATCCATCCCTAACATATGTACAACCTTTTACATACTCTCGGACGCAAAAGATCCCTAGAAAGATCACCCGGGCGTTACTGTAATAAATCCATCAAACCAGAAAAGGACAGGGGCGATTCTTCTCGATTAAAAATGATTTTGTTCTTTTTAATATAATAATCGCGGATATCTTGTGTTGTTCACAATGGTTTGAATCCACCATTATGAATCTGTCTGTGTTGGTTTCTTTCTGTATATGTCTATTTCTAATTTTCTGTTATTCTTAATTACTAAACTATCTAAGAAAGGTAGACCATTGTTCATTTCTTTTCTCGCCGTGAATTTAATCGAATCAAATCGCGAGCTTAATTTTGTTAGGAAATCTTACACCTTATATTTTGTTGTATCAAATACCGCAAATATGTTATCTACATATCTCAGCAAAATTCTCAGAAAATAATCTCCGTCCTTTTTAATAACGGTTTCAAACCCACAACGCGATAAATTTCCTTGTAAATAGATTACTTAAATTTCCGTTGAGTCAAAAGAGATAAGAAAAAGAATTAAAACATGTTAAAAACATTGCAAAACAAAATGGTTGCTCCTCTGCAGATGTCGATGGCGTCCTTAAGATGGTCCAATATAGATAACATCTGAAAAACTCCACAACAAGGTTCGATATATTTAGCGCAAAAACATATATCTGAAACACCTGGTTTTCGAACATACCGAGTGCTGCGCATAGAGAGCCTAATGAGTCGGAGAAGAAATTTATTTCTTGGAGGTATCTATGTATTAGATAAAGATGAAGCAACCCATATATTTGACACCATCCGCACAGCGGAGTAATATCCCAAAGTTTGGCGAAACAATTTAGAAGCACTCCGTATATTATTCAGGATTAAATTACTGACAATTTGGTATGCGAATTATATAAATCTGTTATATTAAATGAAATATGTACATGCACTGACTTGTCAATTGTTGGTCACAAAAATATTTTTTATGGTATATAGTAATTGTGTAAAGCCAATGTTTGCTGCTATAAATACTTAAATAAAAAAATACAATGCCCATTCTACTTCAACAATGTTATTAAGTTTATTAGAACGGTCTAAAAATGTGAATATGCAAGAATATATTCAATTGGCTTCGGCTTTTTAAATATGTATGTACGTATTTATTTGTGAACAATAGTAATACAAATACAGTATTTTTCGATACACTATATATGTAACGCATAGGTACACATGTATGTATATTCTTTATGTGTTCGGTTATTATTAAGATATCTTAGATATTGTGCGTGCAAAAATACAATAGCTACAGTACTATTATCACTAGCAAAACATGCCGCTGACAATAACAACCAAAAAGAAGTAATAGAATAAAGTATCTGCTAAAATATGTTCAATTGATGTGTTTAAATATATATTTTTTAGTGAACAACAGTAATACCATATTTTTCTACATACTAAACACCTATTACATTTCTTTATATATTTAGTTATATACTATGTTTAATGTAATATACAAATCTGTCTTACATATTTTGTATATAGTGAGCATGTAAAGGTTGGAATAAATTCATTTAAAGCTTAGATGCTTTTTTTTGTCGAAGAAATACAGGGACCAGTCGATTTTTGATTTTAGCTGCTATTTTTCTGATGATTATTTCATGTATATAGGATGACCCAAAAATGTTATGACAGCTCACTTATTTTTTTAAATGGAAACACCTTTTTTATTTCCTTTTTAAATTCTACGTCAAATTCTGAACATATTTTATGCATCATGTTCTATACCTGTAATCACCTGTTTCCGAAGAAAATTGTAGAAGCCTAAAAAATTTAATTATGCAAATAAAACCCTGAATTGAGTCATACTGTTGACAGTGATAGTTGACTCATATCTTAAGTGACATTGTCTTAGCAAAGCGATAAGTTTTTAAGTTTTTTTAATGGTACGTCTCAATGAAAGGGTGCGAATAGCGATACTGATGATGATTGGTTATGGGGACCGGATGCGTACCCAAAATGTTTAATGCCAAGTATCATCACAGAGAGCCAATATGTCAATCTACTGTCACAAGATAGAAAATGAAAATATCGTGATTTAAGTCACGTCGGGGATAATTATACGAAAGGTCAGTTTACGGTATCAGAAGATAAACACACTAAATCTATTACTGGCTGTTCAAGAAGGCCACCATAAACCTAGCCGCAGTATTGCTTTAGAGAACCGGATCTGCCAGACATCCGTCCTGAAGTATTTAAAGGAAAATAAATGGCATCCTGACAAAGTCCAGTTGGTTCATGAACTGAATGAAGATGACCACGACAGGCGACTTGAACTTTGCGAGATACTCAAGAATTTGCGCAATAACGATCCACAGATTTCACAACGAATTGTATTTTGTCTCAATGGAGGTGTAAATAAACAAAACTATCGGTATTGGGATGCTGAAAATCCCCGCTGGATAATGGAGAGTTGTACCCAATATCCTCAAAACGTTAATGTTTGGGCCGGCATTGTTTAAAAACAACATTTTGGGGCCCTCTTTCTTTGATGGGAACTTAAACGGCGACAAATATTTATTATTTTAGAAGATGACCTAGTACCATGTATTGGCACGTTGTACCCCGATTCAGATGATCCTGACACACCAAACGATATCTTATGGTATCAGCAAGATGGGGCCCATTACACTCGTTCTGTGTGAGAGTAGCTAAATATGGTTTTCTCTGAACCATGGATTGATCGACGCGGTCCAATTGAGAGGCCGGATTTGACCCCTTTACATTATTTTCTGTGGGGTTATCTTGAGTGTAAGGTCTAAGTTAACCAACCAAACAACATCGAAGACTTAAAGAATAGGATAAGAAACGAAATGAGATTGATAGAACCTAACGTAGTTAATAACGTTTTGCAGGAATTTCAATATCGTTTCGGATACTGCCAGGAAGTTGGAGGAGATTATTTCCAACATTTGATAAAATAATTTTTATTTTTTATTGCATTTTACTACTTTTTCTAAATAAATAATAATATGTTGATGTTTCAAGTTACAGTGCATTTTTCTCGAAAACAGTTGAATTCAGGTATAGGACATGATACATAAAATATGTTCAGAATTTGACGTTGATATTAAAAGTGAAATAAAAAGAAATGTGTTTCCATTAAAAAAAATAAGTGAGCTGTCAGAACATGTTTTCGGGCCAAGCTGTATACATGAAATAATCGCCAGAAAAACGGCAACTAACATCAAAAATCAACGGATCCGAGGTACACCTGAATGAATTTATTCCAACAATTACGTGCTCACTCTATAAATAAATACAATAGTTATAGTGCTATTTCCATTAGCCAAAACCGAAGACTGTTCGCGTATGTTGCAAACAATACGTCACAGAAAATAACAATCAAATAAAAGTAATAGAATACCATCGCATGTGCCAATCTTCGCCTATTAGTTCAGACTAATGAATGGGTGTACTGACGCAATTACTTTACTAAAATAATATATGTCTGCTTTATTTACGATGTAGTTTAGTTATGCATAAAAATCGGTAATAACACCTAATAACTAACATTAGTCATATTTTACTTTCATTATGTGTAAACAGTAAAGAAAAGGTATAAGTATTAATATTTTCAAAATAATGTTCCAGTATTAGTGTAATAAGATCAAAGTACATGACATTATAATGTGTGTGTAAGGTACTTGCCAATTATTTCTTTGTAATAGAAGTGTCGTAAATTAACAAATAAATGAATAAATATTTAAATATCTACTAAATCGGTAATCCTGAAAGGGAATTCCTTGTTGTGCGTGTTCACGCGATTCTGCTGTCCACAAGTGTCGCAAAAAAATTTAAAGTTGAGCGACAATCTAGGAAATTTGAAGTAAAATCCAGGAATTTTGGAGGAGCGTAGGGAACGAACCAGAGGGTGAGGGCTGTTGAAATTTTCAAGGTGTACTGAGCATATTTGACTAACTATGCCTGCAAAGTTTCACGCGATTCTGCTGTCCACAAGTGTCGCAAAAAAATTTAAAGTTGAGCGACAATCTAGGAAATTTGAAGTAAAATCCAGGAATTTTGGAGGAGCGTACGGACCGAACCAGAGGGTGAAGGCTGTTGAAATTTTCAGAGTGTACTGAGCATATATGGCTAACTATGCGTGCAAAGTTTCACGCGATTCTGCTGTCCACAAGTGTCGCAAGAAAATTTAAAGTTGAGCGACAATCTAGGAAATTTGAAGTAAAATCCAGGAATTTTGGAGGAGCGTAGGGACCGAACCAGAGGGTGAAGGCCGTTGAAATTTTCAGAGTGTACTGAGCATATATGGCTAACTATGCCTGCAAAGTTTCACCCGATTCTGCTGTCCACAAGTGTCGCAAAAAAAAAAGTTGAGAGACAATATAGCAAATTTGAAGTGCAATCGGGGAACTTTGGTGGAGCGTAGAGACCGAACCAGAGGGTGTAGGCAGTTGAAATTTTCAGGGTGTGCTAAGCATATATGGCTAACTATGCCTGCAAGGTTGAAGTAAAATCCAGGAATTTATTACACAATTTATTTTTCAGTGTTAAGGTATGTGAAAGACCTTTTTCCGCATTGGGGACTAAATCAAATCAAATCTTAAATACTGACCAATTAATAAAAGAAAATCAGATCTCACTCCCGGTGTGCTGATGCTTCCCAGTTGTTTTGCTAAAGATTCTAATTTGGCTTCCAAAACCATCAAATACAAGTGAATAATAAGATGAACATATATGGTATCTGAAACACCAGTTTTGTTTTCGCTCTGATCCATCATCTGTGAAGTCTTCTACTAAATCCTTGCTTTCTACATACGTAATATGAATGCGGTTGAAGGTTCATTTCGTCAAAAATTTGTAGACATAATCTATCACCCCACAAACTTGAGAAGTACAGTCTCAAATTGCAAACCATAATGATTAGGCTCATTCACAGGTTCTATTAAATTATTGTCTCCAAACGTGCACCTAAAAACAACGGTGCTGCTTGAGGTACAATATTAACTTATAATTAGACGAATTGTATCAATCGAAGAACAAAATATAACAAAACCCATGACATAAAAAAATCATACATCTTTTACTTTGACGTTTTCTTACTTCAGGTATATTTTTGATTGAGATTTCAGCTGAAGGTGTAAGAGATTCATCTGCGATCGATTACTACTATCTTTTCCATGCCCTGAATCCTCAGATTTACTACTTAAGGTGGGATGATATGATAAACTGACCCACGTTAATACTACCAGACTACTATTAAAACTACTAACAAAAGCTCTATTGCTTGCTGCAATTTGGTACGACAATGGGTTCTGAAAAATGATACTTTGCACTGTATTCCTTTGAGTTTGGTTTTGCTAATGAAAGTTTTGCTATTGCATTCATTAGGATTACAAAATAGAGGTGTTATTTAAGGTATTTTATCTTACATAATAACATAATACATAAAAGGATATAATAAAAATCCAATGTTGCGAAAATACTGTATTGGTATTACTATTGTTAACTAACAAATACATGTTTAAACACCCAAATCAAATCAACATATTTTTCGCAAATATACACTTTTAGTTGACTATTCTAATAAATTTAATGTAATTGCCGAAATAGAATAGGTTTTATATTTTTTTCTCTAACTATTTGGAGCGACCAAAACGTGGCTTTACCAAAGCAATTATATTTCCTAAAAAAATATTTTCTATTTGGCAATTAGCAAGGCAATGTACTTTATTTAGTTTAATAAACTTAGCGGATTTATATAATTCGTTAAGGATAATTTTAATACAAATATGAGAAAGTGTTAAGGGAATAACGTAATAAATACCACAGATTTGGTTTTAAAACGTTCATAAAATGAAAAAGTACTGAACAAGTGTATACTATAAAAAAGGTATGTTGGTAATGTGGGTTGGGTAAATTTGTCATAGAAGATGGAATAGATTAGGTAAGGCAGATAAGGTAAAATACCCTAAAGTAATATAATTTAATAGCTTTTAATAGTCCGTACGTCAATAATGTATTTTTTGTTTGTTGTTTGAATCGAGATAATAGTTTTTTATAGTACCATGCTTTTAGAGTAAAATTAGTGCTCTGTTTGTTCTTTATTTAAATCAAGGGCCTTTAGGCAAAATAAATAAAAAACACATTTTTACGTAAACGCATTAATCTAGGATAGTTGACCAAAATTCACGCAGCGAAACGATCCAAATTCGAAAGAATTATTCTTGAATCCTACTTAAATTTGTGTTGCAAAGATTTAATGGAAATATGTTATTTTTTTTTTATATAGCGGCTTAATTTTAGAAACTTTAGAAACATTATTTGGAAGGTTTTCTCGTAGAATCAACTGAACGGTTTTATTACTGGGGATATTTAATGTTGAAGCTGGTTACGCATGGATGTTCTATTGCTGCGTCTAGAATTTGCCTAGTTCTATTGTTAGATTGTTAGATATGTACGTAGGTGCATAAAGTGTGGATCCATGCGAAGAAATAATCGAAAGTTTTATCCTTCCACGTCGAAAATTCTTGAGAGAGGTTCAATAAGCTGTTAATTAAGTTTTTCCTCGATGCAGACAGTTCAGACCTCGAAAATATTGCGAAAATCAAGAAATGCGGATACCCTGAATAATCTCCTAGTAAGCTCTGATCCGAGGATGTCAACACTGAGACCACACTCTTCTTTTCAAACTTCAATGGCCAAGAAGTTATTCCCAGAAACCCAATCATTGCTTCTTGTTGCTGATGGTTTCCCCGATAAAAATGACCATACTTAGGATTCTTTGACATTTCGGAAAAACGTGAACAGATAAAAGAACAAGATTCCTTGTTGGACTATGTTGAAGACTCTGTATTCTTAGGAGAGAGGAATAATATGAGGGAAATTGGCTAAACACAACTTGTTATACAAATTTCACTGAAGTTCCTTCAGTTGCTAAGTAGTTTCGCTTTCCTTTTTTTCAATACATATTTACCCATTTATTTTGTACCATATGTGATTTTCTTCTACTCGCAAACAAAGAAAAATTATGGACCATAGTTGACTTTATTAACCATTTCT
The DNA here is from genome assembly GCA_031763485.1 of Osmoderma eremita. Classification (NCBI taxonomy): domain Eukaryota; kingdom Metazoa; phylum Arthropoda; class Insecta; order Coleoptera; family Scarabaeidae; genus Osmoderma; species Osmoderma eremita. Next base: position 2,724 of record JARFOC010006919.1, on the reverse strand, counting down.
GGAGAAGTTATTGTCAAGCATCATCGTTGCTCATATGACCACAGTTTGGTTGTTGCGTATATTTGAATCGTGCGTCACTAATAACGGTTGTTCGTTTGAATAATTCGATTGCGCCCCTCCCAGAAGGCCTTGCATTTTTTAGCTACCCTCGCAGTAGCAGTTTTTTCAGTCTCTTTTTTGTAACACACAAGTTAAGAGTCGTTCGACAAAGCAACACATTTTTTATATATCTCATTGCATCTACATCATCACAAACAGCTTTGTACGTAAATTATTATTGTTTAAACAATAAATCAACAAGAAATATACAGTCCACATCCACGCATTTTTATTGCAATTTGAAGATCACACACAAAACAAAACAACCACTTTTAAAAGCAGTGAACCACTTACAAATCATTCCATGCAAAGGAGCAGGCGCGCTATAATATTTATGTAACTTTTCTTTAGTTTCTTTAATGGTTTTACATGTAAAAAATAATGTTTAATCGACACCCGAGATTCTGTTTTCTTCACATTAACACAAGTACAATAAACAGTTTACTTTAAGCGACTGTAAAAACTTATTTATCTGGCAGTTTTGGTGAAGTTTTAACAGTAGGCTTCTGAAACTTGGTTGAAGTCAGCAATATAGTCATTATGGCCAAATTGTTACCAACTTTTGAAAAGTCACTCTGCTGTCAAATCTCTCTCACATATTTTAAGTTCTGTACCTAGTGATTTATAAAAATTAAGCTTATTTTTGATTGAGAAAGCCTGCTTCAGCCGAGTGCTATACTATTCTACGAACTACCTTTTGCACTGTACCTATAGTTTTGTATGATCTTGTTGTAGTGTTGTAGAACGTCGTGATATATTCTACCCATTTTTTATCGCTTTTTGTGAAAATTTCCGATTTCTTCCTTCAGATCCCAGATTCGTCGGAAAGTATTGTCACAGCTTTGATCACAACCATTTTACTTTGGTGTGGTAGATAAAAAGACTGTGGCGTGATCAGGGCTTTCTTTAGTATTTAAATATATCAACGAAGCCAGATTTATTAGCTACCATATTCATCATCGATTCTAACATACACAATTTGCTATAAAAATGCATCGTAGATAATTTGAGTCAGAGGGATGGCTTTTTAAACAAAATAAATAATATTTTATATCTAACCGCGTTCTTGCGAATTTTGCAATAACGTGAGTGCATACATTCGTGTGTTTTATATCGTATTACCAACTCACGTAACAATACTTAGTTGAACTGATTAGTCGCCGGCCAATTTTCATAGTTGATCCTTTGTTTGGATAAAATGAGCCAGCGGTCTGTAATTTGCCCGTCTCTGCGTTGGGTGATAGCTTCGTTCAAACGAAGAAGTAATCCGGTAATTCAAATTGGCTTTAAAAAAAGTTTCACACGCATATGATACAGCACTACAGCAGCTTGAGCATCCATTTTGTAATTATTGCGGTAAAGGACTAGGTTGTGCCCTTACACGAACATAAGCGTAGTCAATCAAAATTGTGATATTTTTTTCTTCCAATATCAAAGGCGTTTCAAAGCTTTTTATAAGAATACAATTTTATTTGGATAATTTTGATATCAGCAGGATATTTATTCTAAATATTTCAATAAATAGAATTTAGTTTATTCTATAATACATAATATCTTTAATTTTATAACTCATTCCTTTTTAAATTGAATGAATATTTACATCTGGAGAAAGAACATGAATAATATTAATTATATTACAAATATCCAGTGAACAATTTTGAATAAACATTATTATTATGAACGTGCACATAATCTAGCGTTAAAACGGTTTTAGTACCTAGTCATATGTATGTTATACGTATGTAAATTTAGTGTAATGTCCCCTATTCTTAGGGTATATTTAAGTTTACTGCTTGAAATAGTAGGGTTAGAAAACTGTTTGTGCGTATTGCAACATCTCCACTAATCACAGTTAGGTTAAAATCATTTTTGTAGCGGCAAAAATCAGCATTTTATTACAGGTAAGTTCTTCTATGCAAAGTTCAAATATTTAATTGCGTTTTCTACAAAATTATTTTATTACAAAAGAACAGTAACTCACATCTATATAGTTGCATTTGTCCCTATCAGGAGGGAGAGCTGCATTCTAGGTATAAGTTAAGAAGGATGCTCTATATTTAATATTAAATTAAGAAATGCCTTTTTAAATAAAAAAAATAAATGTTTACTATTCCTATTATCGTTGGGCATGTTGATGCATTTTTAAAATAGATATGTCGGTTTTGCAAAAATAAACTGTGAAATGGCAACATTGTAAAAGTCAGGGGAAAACACAAATGTCAAAAGTATCCTAAAGCTATAAAAAAAAGAGGAACCAATATGAGGCTTGCATGAGGATCCTATTAAGCAGAATTAAATTTGGTGACAGGCTTAAAGATTTTGTTGACATGGAGAGTAACTCTTAACTTTAATGTTTAATGTTTATTGTAAGATTACAACACCAAATTAAGGATAACGTAATTCACTGATTAAAAGAAGTATAATCCGAATTAAACCTAACATAATATAAAAAAAGAATCATACTAAGTAGGTACTATATAAATATGCAACCAAAGTACAAACATATTTAAAAAAAAAACAAGTAAGTAACTAATCTCCCAAGCAGCACAATTCAAATTTGCCGCAATTATCTTTAGTAACTTCAATATTAAAGCATGAAATTACCTACAATTTTGTATTACATCA
>JARFOC010006898.1:0-11098 GCA_031763485.1 Osmoderma eremita | reverse complement strand
TGGCCTTGCTACCCCCAATTCGTACAGATAATTTATTTTATTTACAATTATATTCTACATGAAATCGGCACGTTACAGTTGCTTAGTTATATTTGTATAAAGAATAGGATACGGTGGCTTAAAATAGTAAAAATAACCTTGATGAGTGGAAAAACTCGAGATACGTATTTCGGCAACTAAGTTCGGAGATTCTGCTGAGGATGGCAACTTAGCTGTCGAAATACGTATCTGGAGTTTGATGTAACAATCGCATGGGTACCCGAGATATTTTGGTTTTTGCAATTGGTGTCGCTATGTCGGGATTGGTGCGTTCGTCAACTTGACATGCAACAATATAGATTGTGTTATTTTTAAGCAATTTTGACTAGGAAAAATAATACGACTGGATAATACGGCAAATGCGTAATTAATTCAAATGCCAATAATATTCGATATACCTTTGCGCGCTCCTCAGTTGATTCCACTGTATTTTCTTTCAATTAATTTTGTTCGAATAAGTTCGGCAAACAATCCAAAAAAGCACAGCGAATGTTCTGACAAACAATTAAACCCCGAGGAGAATTCCTAATTAATGGGAAAAGCCTGGCGAGAACCGGCAAAGAACGTGACAGGAAATTAGCATCTACACGATCTTAGCGGAAGATATCGCAAACAATTTGTCAAAGCGTGAGGCTCGATATGAAAAGTCGGCGAGGGAGGAAAGACAAAAACAGTAGAAAAAATAACCGGTCGTTAGTTCGTCCCGAGCACTTTTTGATTCAGCGTTTGGCGCGCAAATCTTTGAACGGCGCAATACCAAAGCCCCCTGAAAAATGGTTCTCGCCTTCCTCTTTGGTCTTTAAGCGGTAAATTTCTGTTTTTTTTCGCGTCTGTTGACGAAACTAATTAATTGGGAGTTAATGACGTGAACAAAAATGTTTTGTCATTTGTTATCCTTGTAATTGCCTTTGTTAAAACGATCTAATCACATAAAGAAAAAATGAAAAGCAGAAGTAATTTGTCAGAGATCTAATGTATTACAATAAATCTAAAACGCTGCCTTTTTAGCATTGTTCTCAGTTGCACGGATTAGCACGAGGGTAGCTCAAATATGAAGGAGAGTCTGTACTGCGGTGGTAGCCTTTAATACACGCCAATAAGACGACACTGATTGGTCTGTGAATGTATCTATGAGGGATGTCCGGTCACTAAGGTACGTTTGTGCGACACACCGCCTACGTCGCTCCGATCATGTTGAAACTTGCACGCATCTTAGATGTGCATATGTACTGCATAAATGGCTATTGTCATTGCCTTAGGTTCAGTACAACGTGTGCAGTGACAGCCTGACAATGTCAGTTCCGGTCGAAACATACTTCAAGTTTGAAGTGCGAGCGGTTATTCGTTTTTTACATGCAAATAATGAAACACCTACTAAAATTCGTAAAAAAATACTGAAGACTTACGGAGAAGGCGTTATGAGTCGAAAACAAGTTAGTCTTTGATGTAAACAGTTCAAAAGTGGACGCACAGCTCTGATGACCTGCGAAAAGAGCCATCAACAACGAAAACGGATGAGAATCCAGACCTGGCTCCTTCTGATTTTCATTTGTTTGGGCCGTTGAAAGCTCATTTGTCAGGTAAAAGGTAAACGACGACGATGTTCAAGAGGAAGTACGGCAGTATTTTACAAATTTTGATCGCACCTTTTACGAAGAGGGTATATAGAAGCTTGTGCCTCGCTGAGATAAGTGCCTTAACATTGGCTGGGATTATGTAGAAAAGTAGCTAGCAGCTCACTCTTTTACATAGTGTATGCTTGATTTTTATAAGTAAAGTAGTCACAGTGTAATTCACAACTGTACCTTAGTAACCGGAGATTCCTCGCCGTTTGGCGTCACTCCTTAACATCTGTCAACGTCAGATCGGTAGCTGGAAGCACTATGAGATCAATTGAATTTAATTGAAGTGAGCTTTGTGTTTTGCCACAAACTTACGTTTTGTCACTGTTAGTTTATCACAGACTGACAAATAATAATTTTAGCTTATGTTGTTCTACAAAATACTCTATGAAAGGTGACTCAGGAAAATTTGGAACACTTTCACGTGCCATGTTTTTGTTTTATAGCCGTTTCAAAATAACTTTCAGTAAAAAGTGTTCCAAATTCAACATTCTAGGATTTTACAAATGTAATAGTTATTATAATTTGATGTGACACTGCATTAGGAGTTATAAAATTATGATTTATCATTTAACTAAGTGTAAGTTGTAATTTTCATAGCTTACTTAAATTATAAATTCATTTGAACACGGTCTGAATGAAGTAGAGGTTTCCGGTATCATTGCGCAACGTATTGTTATTAAATTTTTATCTAAGCAACACGTTCAGGCACGTGAAATTTGACGGCGATTGCATATCTAACCAGTTCGGTACTGAAACTGAAACACTATCACCAGGGGTTTATATAACTAAGTTGTTTTGCGGCGTCGCCTACGCACTACACCAACATCGGAGTACGTTCAGAACAATCGTAACTTCACACGTTTCTTGAGCGCAAATAAAAGACACATGCTGTGAAATTTCTCAGAGACCTTTGAACTAGTTTCAAACGGAGAGAGATGGCTTTCTGAACCTTATTTTGACGTGTAATGTGTTTAGGCCGCTTCACTATACGCCTACGTCAAAGCGTTCCAGTACGGAGTGACGATGGCGTTTAAAATGTAGATTGTCCAGTGAAAGCCAAAACTCGATTATCAGCGGGCAAACTTCTCCCGACCTTTTCTTGGGATTCCAAGGGTATGGTGCTTATTGATTGTAGAAGTTTCAGAGAGATACCGAAGTAGAAAGAGTCGTGAGCAACTGACTTCATACTCGCCACATTGCTTTTTATTATAATGCCATTGAGAACCTTCCAGTTCGCCGGCAAAAGTTAGGCAAATAGACAGGCATGCGATTGCTGAAATATTTATTTAGTAAATTTATTTAAAAAACACCCGGTCTTTTACATATATCTGCTGTACAATAATTTATCGAAGTGGATTTGTTGCTTCTCAGAGAAAGTTTACTGTCTATAGTACATCATTCCGGAGACGTAAGATGATCCGAATAGAATTTCAATTTACAGTTTCAGCGACATAAAACCAATTACTCGAAAGCAAGCCAGAAAGATAGGTGGAAATGTGTTCCGGCCGCGTGTAAATATGCAGGACCTGTCAGTAATGCTAGAGGTTCCGGTGTGGTTTCGAATCGTGAGGGTTCATTTGCAATGCAATTCTTTCTAATTTTCATTTATTAATCGAATGAGAATTCTATGTAATCTGATCTAAGTAATTCTTACCTTAAGATGGAGACTGTTGTACCTTGGACCATATTTTTAATTTATCGTTATTACTTCGGTCTCAATCAGCATAATTGAACTTATTTAGTGCCAATCAATACTGCAATACTTTCTTGACATGCTTATTTTTGCAACGACTCATAGACTTAACTTGCAAAGCAATAACAAAAACAAAACAAATGAACTGTATACTGTACATCGGACCGTGCGTAATAAGGTGGAATAGACCTGGCTTTTGTATCTCAGCAGTATGTTATATTTTAATGCCTGATATTGTTTTAAAAACATGTTTCTTCTACCTCCGCGTTATTATACAAGCAAAGTTATATATTTACATTACTTACCAAATGATTATTTATCAAATAATCGCAGTGCTGTTTATTTTCTAGCACACATTATCTTTGTGACAAGCATGAAGTACATCCATGGTCGCAGTGATGTACAATTGCTAACGGGGAGTGTATACTTCGGCAGCAACCCATGTCCGGAATATTTGAATTGAATGGTCTTCGTACAACAGTCTCCTCTACTTGTGTAGATGATATTTTATGATGAGTTCGTGAGTTTTTACAATATCGTCTGGAAGGAACCTTTTATTTTTCCTTTCTTTCTATATTCTTTTTTCATCAGTCTGGATGCAAAGTAAATCACTTTCTCTATGCTGGCGTACTCTGAGGAGTGTGGTCATTACAGTAAAAAAGTCTACAAATTCCGCGGCTGAGTCTATGTAGAGCACTAGGAAAATTTTGTCGCACATTAAAATAAATGAATTCTCTTTCTGTGTGCACCTGGTGATAATAAGTTGAACTTGTCAGTTCTTAAACATACCCACAGAGGAATCTTTCCGATGAAGATTATATGTATACTGCATCTTAGCATATTTTGTGGGATGAAAACTCAGCGTCAACCAAATTTGCCCAAAAATACGCCATACTTGAGTCTCTAGAACACGCTACCGTAGTATGATGACATCGTCGCTACAACACTCCCACTTTTAGTATTGTTCTTAGTGCATAAGCACAGCTTCTTGCCAAAGGTCAACCCAAGAATGTCAATTCATTTGAGCAGGCAATATCTTCACCGGTGATATTGATGTGTACGCGACCATCGGTGCCGTATTGTATTCTTTTGGTTTTCTTCACGTGGAAAGTTCTCGGTGAACTAGCTTTTGTATGAGCCGAGTGTTTCACAGTGTCCCCAAAATTGATCATTGCGAGACACCTCTCAATATTTCCTTTCATTCAGATCTTAGCCCAGTGCCGAGTTCATTCGTTGGAACCACACTTTCGAATCTTGTTGATAGATACGACTGGGTCCAATCTAGTGTCACGCTTCTAAAACGTACAATTTTAAGTTTATATAATAGCCATTGATGATGTACACGATCAAAAGCTTTAGTTAAATCTATCAGTACACATATGGTAGATTACTCCCGAAAATATCTTCTATTTCTTGTAATAATTGGATCATGGCATTGGTAATAGAATCTCCTCTAAGGTAGTACAGTCTTTGATTCTTACTAAAGATCTTATGTTTGCTTGCAAAATCAAAGACTCTTGCCAACATAATTTTTTTAAATATTTTAAATATGATTGATATGTAGTCTTTTATATCTGTTCCATACTTGTTTTTATTAATAATACCCACTGCAGGATGCTAACAGTATTTTACTGGAGACGTAGGAATTACGCTATAACCGACTGTGCGTGTATTATTTACGGTATTTAAGGTAACTACTTCATGGCAATCCCTTAGACATAGAGAAAATTTTGTTATATTTGATACCATACCTAATTTTTATGAGTAGATCAAAAAAATATATTTTACATTTTAATAAAAAACTAAACAAAAACTCGACATAGTACATCGAGTGCCTACTGTTGAGACAGTAATTTGTATGCGTGGTAATACATTTCGACTAGACACCACAAAAGATAGTCGGCGGATCGTAAGGTCGATAGCGTTCCAAGGAAAGCAATATTGTACGTTTTATCGCTCACCTTTGAGGGAACTCTCGCGAAATGACCAGTCGACGACTTGACTACACAAGAAAAAACATGTGTATGTTACGTCCCTTGGTTGTGTGCAAATGTATCAAGCCTGTCTGTCGCTTTTGGAATGTAAAAGAGAAACATGTCTGCAAAATAAATATGAGGAACATGAATGGTAGAATTCGTTGCGAGTATGAGTAAGCGAGTAAGTTTGCTCATGCAAGTGTGAAATGCTCTTAAAGAAAACTAATCAGAAATCCCCAGTCTATTGGAAAGAGCAACAGGCTATGAGTAATCAATAAATTAGTGATGAGAGACTAACTTTGAAGAACAGAAAGAATTAATTCGTTTTTGTTGTTTAGTTATTGGTGTTCTTCCACTAGAACTAGGTAAGGATTACACTGAAAACTAAGGTTTCTACCCATAAGTAATAACTGATGAAATTAAATAATATACAGTGAACACGCAAAGATTGGAATAAAATCATTTAAAATGCAGCTGTTTCTATCTCGAAGAAGCGCTCTGACCCGTCGATTTATGATTTCTCTCATGATTATTTCATATATATAGACTGACCCAAAAACATATTATGACAGCTCACTTATTTTTTAAAATGGGAACACCTTTTTTATTTAATGTTTAAATTCTACCTCAAATTCTGAACATATTTTACGTATCATGTCCTATACCTGAAGTCAACTGTTTTCGAGAAAAATCCACTGTAACTTGGAACATCAACATATTATTGATTTAGAAAAAGTAGTAAAATGCAATAAAAATAAAAATTATTTTATAAAATGTTGGAAATGACCTCCACCAACTTCCTGGTAGAGTCCGAGATGATATTGAAATTCCTGCAAATCGTTATTAACTACGTTAGCTTCTATCAACCTCATGTCGTCCCTTATCCTATTCTTTAAGTCTTCGATGTTGTTTGGTCGGTTAACGTAGACTTTACACGTAAGATGACCCCATAGAAAATAATCTAAAGGGGTCAAATCTGGAAATCTGGCCGGTCACTCAATTGGACCCCGTCGACCAATCCATCGTTCAGGAAAAAGTGTTTTTTATTTACATAATTGAAGTGTTTAAGTTTGGTTGAATTTTTTTGTCTTTTTTTCGAAAACAGTTAAATTTAGGTAAGGACATGATATATAAAATATGTTCAGAATTTGACATAGAATTTAAAAATGAAATAAAAAAGGTGTTTCTATTAAAAAAAAAATAATTGAGCTATCATAACATGTTTTTGGGTCACGTGAAAAAATCTTCAGAAAAACGGCAACTAAAATCAAAAAACGACGGGTCGGAGCGTTTCTTCGAGAAAAAAAAATACCTGAATTTTAAATGAATTTATTCCAACCTTTACGTTGGGTAATAATTATTTGGAAAGCCTATCCTATTTGTTCGAGCTACGGAGAAACAGGTCCTACTCCGTTTCGGTGGGACATACCCTTTCAATGAAAGAAACATGTGACAACGCTAAGGAATTGAATAGCGAAGATGTTGGTATCAAGTAACTTTCGAAGTTACTTTCCAAAAAATAACGGAAGGTATTTTTATCGGACCTTATATACGACAATGACCCATTTGAGACTCAATTAATAGCAAAGGGAAAAGCAACATGGCTTCCGTTGTACAGGCGTTTACCAATTTCTTAGGAAACAAGAAAGCGTATAATTATAAAGCTTTTAGTACTATAACAAGCTTCAGGTACTTTCCGCTCTTGCTCGGAATATAGTACGCGTCAGTCATATCGGATCCTATTTACAAAACTTATTCTGATACGTTGCAGAAGGTTCAACAAAGATTTTTAAAATTCTTATATGTATATTTTTAAAAACACTGGTGTGTATTCAGCTCAATGTTTTAATCATGAAACTTTACTTAAGGCTTTCCACTCAGAATTACTTTAACTTCGCCGAAATCGCGATGATATTAAATTTCTTTATAAGATCTTGCACTCTCACTTGGATGCACCTAAAGTGTTAGATAAGATTATATTTGTTGTACGTCCTTCAATTAGAATCTAAAAAACGTTTAACTTGGACATTGCAAAAACTAATATTATGTTGAGATCACTCCTATGTAGGATCTGAAAGTCTTTCAAAAATTAATACCGAACCCACGAGTGCAACAATATCGCAAATGAAATACAGACGAACTTCGACAATTCAATTCATGACTTGCCACAAAAGAAGGTCGAGTTATCCAGACTTCGAGTTGTTGAATAAAATAAATAAATAAATAAATAATTATATATATGTACTTTATTTGTGTTTATTGTTTAAGTATGTACGTATGTATTTTAGTAAAAAACATTAAACTATACGAAGTGTTGTATTGATGTAAAAAAGTCGCTTATTTCTGACTGACGAAAGGATCTTATATTTTGACATAAAAAAATGTTTCAATATAGTTAAACCATAATACAGAGAATCGGTTGTTAGTTCATTGGTTTTTAAATATGACTGGAAAACATTCAAGGAATTTTCAACCAACTCGTTTGAGGGTGGTTGCAGCAAATCATCCTCCATCATATCATTTTCACTGTCATCAGATTCGGATCTGTAAAGCATGACAATATCTTCAAAACTCTGAAACTACAATATCGTCATCTACATGAAGAAAATCAGAAAAGGTGAGACTTTCTTGTGTATTTCTGGCATTTCTTCATGCTTTATACTCCATTTGTAGTTGAATTTCTTCTTCATTTCTTTCACTTAAGCGTTCATATATAAAAATCAAAGGAATTTCATCCTCCTCTTCCCACTTAGAATACTGACCAAAGCCAGCTTTTTTAAAGCAATTGCAAATTGTCTCAGACTTAACATCGATGTTCCATGCAGTGGTTATTTCATCAACACAGTCCATTAATGTAATGTTATTTTTTTATTTTTTCTTCAAAAGATTTAATAGATTTTTTTTATTCTGCGGCGGTAATGACATTTTAAATTTTGTGTGACACCTTGATCCAAGGCCTGCAACTTAGATGTCATATTCGGGGGGGAAATGCAAGTTTGATAAATTTTAACCTACATTGGATATCTTTAGGGTGAGCCGAACAATTGTCAATGAAAAGAATAATCTTTCTTCCCATCTGCCCAAACTGATTGTCTAATTTTATCAGGAATTTTTTAAAAAGTGATCCTTCGCCTTCGAATTTGCATTATAATCAAAGGGTAACCACTTAACACCTCGAAAGCAACGAGGTTAATTTCTTTTACCTATCCAAAGCAATTTCAGTTTCAACTATACCCCGATCATTCTGACCGTTCACCGACGATCTGAATGCACAAGATCGCGGATTTTGTCGATATTGCCAGCGGTTCTTGCAGTTGAAGGCCTTCCGCTGCTGCGTGGCACATCTCCCATCGACTCTATTCCTGCTGAAGATGCCTTAAACTGCCGAAAAACCTGAGCTTTTGACAAAACACTGCGTTCGTAGGCCTTTTGCAGAAATTTCTGTTGTACTTTGCCCAAGTCTGAAGTAAAACCTGATAGCACCCCGTCGTTAGAAATTAATGTCTTTCATTTGTAGAACGCACTACGAAAACCGAGTTCACGGAAAAAACGACAACGGACAACCAAATGACTTGATCGAGTTCAAACTTGCACTGAACGCGTATTACAATGTCCACTTGTCGTCCTTCCACGTCCCGTGCTTCCCGTGTTGCCATGTCAAACGCTACGTTGTCAGTCTCATTATATAATTTATAACCTCGTATACTGGTTAATATTTGTACGTATCCACAACCAGTAGCACTTGAAAAAATGTTTACGTTACGCAACAGCAAGTTCATTTTATAACGCACAGTCCTTGCAATTCTTCACGGTTTATTATATAGATTATTAAAATAATTGATTTTATACTAATCTAAAGCAATTATACAATACATATCCATTAGCAGTATAATGGTTTTCGAATACCAACGCAGGTTAAATGCCTATGATCGAGTGTTAACTTAATTAGGTATAACAACGTAAGGGAGGAAATTCACCAGCCTCTCTCAGTATCTGGCCTGCTTTAATTCAATAGGTGTCACGTACATTATTCAAATTAAATTAAAGCGTGTGATAACTCGGTGATATCAAAACCTTCTCCTCGATGGTGGATTATTGTTAACGGGAGAGTAGGGTCGCATTCTTCAAGTCGGCTTGGCTCGGGAGCGAGATAAAGAGGGCGTGTTTTCAACCGACCGCTGACAAGGTCATTAAATTCGTGCGTTCAGTGAAGACAGTGCCTAGCGTTAGTGAACCGGTGGTTAGAACATAAGACGAAGAACGATTAATTTTTATTTCAACTTCACGAGCGCGTAAATTACCAGATAATGAGGTTTAAGGGGCATAAATTTTTCAGCGTGGCTTACTTGAGAATGGTCACAGTTCCGTTATTAATGAGACACATAAATGGGCGAAGCAAAGGAGTTTGTTATGGCTTTGCTATGTACAATTCTTTTAAAACTTCTTTTTCTGTACCGCTTTGCATTTAATAGTTCTCAAGAGCTTTTTTGTGTAGATGATATTTTCTAGAAAATATGTGAGTTTTTGGCATTATGAAAACACTTGCAAAAACAACTAAGTTGCAATTACCCTAATACGAAATCCACTCGCTCTTGCTGCTAATTCGTGCCTATAAAACTTCTCCATGTTGTTACCGGGATAATTCATACCAAGTGAGGACTAAACGTATTTCATTTTCCGCGCAATCCTTATCTACTATTTTTAACTTAGTCGAGAACATGTATTTTTCCGTCTGCCTGGAAACTTGCTAGAATTTGTCCTGTTTTTTAGAGTGGTGCTAATTCTGACATCGGTAATTATCGACCAATATCTATACTGTCGGATATATCAAAGGTTTTCGAATTAGTAATTTATAAACACCTCTATTCTGCTGTTGCAAGTCACCTTTCTATTGCTCAGCATGATTTTGTTGATAAAAAATCAACAACAACAAATTTGGTGAACGTTACACAGTTATCTCGTGGAGGCGTCAAATTCGGTTTAGGTGACACCCTTATCGCATTATTGGGTAACTATTTGATGGTAAATTTTATGTATCCGCTTTCATTCAGCGGAGAGAGTTATCACATCTGGTGTGCCACAGGGTTCCAATCTGGACCCCTTGCTCTTTCTATTGTTCATCAACAATATTTCTGATACCGCAGATTGCGAGATTTTAATGTTGGCGGATGATATTTTGATCTACTCTCATATCCCTTGTAACGGTACTCTTACAATAATAAATAAATCAATAATTTGACTACCATGAGTACTCTATTGTATAATTGTCTCAGGTCGCGCAGTTCTGGCAAAGTAATTCATGTACCATGTAATAAATTTTTAATATTTAATAAGGGCAAATCAAATAACAAAAAAAAACAACAATAAACAAAAATAAATACTTGGGGCCCCTTTTGACTGTGAATATGTATATTAATGAATACAAAATGCGTAATGGACTAATAATTAAAGGAGTTTGTGGACTTAGCTCCAATTTTCTGATCCGCCACGGCTACCAGCTTCGACGGGGAGTTTGGGTTTACTACAGCCAACCTGCCTTCTTCGTATACTGGTCTGCTCTCTTTTTATTGGTCCGATAAGATATCGTAATAATCTATTACGGACTTATGGGGTCGATCACCACTTTTACTTGAATAAGTTGAGTCAATTTATATTATTTGACCCTCTAAACTTAGTTGCACCCCCAGCCTGGTCAAGAATTGTCGCTTGACTGACTTTTCTTTTTCATTTATTTTTTCCTAGTGTCAAAATTGACATATCGCCTC